>BMAU01006916.1:0-226889 GCA_019973935.1 Trichonephila clavipes | reverse complement strand
GAGTGTTTTCCAGGTGTAGAAGTTTAAGTTAGCATTACTTTCAAGATGGTGACCGATTTAAATGCTGTCAAGTGATTTATTCTCAGTTTGGTTTGGCAATTCATCATGAATAGACTCACGCCTGAACAACGCTTTTAAATTGTGCAATTTTATTTCGAAAATAATGGTCGATTTTCATAAGCGAATTTTGTTTAGCGATGAAGCGCACTTCTGGTTGAATGGCTACGTCAACAAACAAAACTGCCGCATTTGCAGTGAAGCTAATCCACAAGGTATGTCGAAACACCGTTACATCCAGATAAATCCGACTGTTTGGCGCGCTTTATGGGCTGGTGGAATTCTTCTTCAAAACGATGAGAAGGCCACAACGTTACAGTCAATGGTGATCGGTATAGAGCCATGATTACTAACTTTTTCATTCCTGAATTGAACAATCATGATGTCCAGGAGCTGTGGTTCCAACGAGACGGTGCAACATGTCCACACAGCTCGTGCCACACCGATTTATTGAAAGACACGTTTGGTAACCGCCCACTTCACGTTTTGGACCTCTGAATTGGCCAAGATCTTGTGATTTTTAACACCGCTATACTATTTTCTGGGGGGCTATGTAAAAGTCATTGGTCTATGCGGATAAGCCACAAACGCTTGACCATTTTGGAAGACAACATTCGCCGTGTTATTGCCGATATATACGGCTACAAATGTTGGAAAAAAGTCATCGAAAATTGGACGTCAGATTGGACTACATCTCAACCAGCCGTGCAGTCATATGCCAGGAATCATATTTAAAATGTAATGCCACAAGATTATCTTTCGAATAAAATTCATGTCAATCGAATAATACATCGTTGTTTTATTGCAATTTAAAGTTCTATACCTCTAAAAAAACACCCTTTATATATATAACTTCTAAAAAAATTATATTTATCACATTTTTTTCCGTGTTAGGCATTTTGTTTTGAACAAATATTAAAATCTCACTTAAGTATGTGAATATTTTCCGTTTAAAAACTTTTTAAAAGATTGTGATTTGAAAATTTGAGTTCGAAGTTTTCAAAAAGATTCGTTCAAATAGAAAATCTTATTTAAGAATAATATTTACGAGAAATCCGTGAAAATTATAAATGTCGAAATAGCTGATAGAAAACATTTCTTTGAAATGTGCCGTTTGTAAACAATTAATATTTACCTCTAGAGACATTGAATAAGCACGTCACTTTTTAAGTTTAACATGTATCGTGAAAAAATCTTTTATCGTTTCGTTCTTAATTGTAAGAGAAAATGTGAAACAAAAAAGATGTTTGATTTGTAAAAAATGGAGTGATTATAAAACGGAAATTAGTAGTATAATAACATACGCTGCTCTACGTGAAACTTATATCAGTACTTTACATTCAGATTCATATTATTTTGTCTAACAAAATATTCAGTGCTTATTCGTTATAGTTGACCGAAGAGTCTAAGAAGGAAAAAATGTAAATACAGTCGGACCTCTATATAACGAAGTCGTTAAATCCCGAAAAAAAGTTCGTTATATGGAAAATTTGTTATATAAAGGTTTATCTTTTAATATACTTTATAAACCACATAAAACAAATTTTAAATTCATAAACACTATATATTTAAAAAGTAATTGTTCACATCTTTTCTTAAAAACGGTGTGAATAATTACTTTTTAAATGTATATGTTTATGTTTTCTAATATCTTAATGTGTTTATTTTATTTTTCTTACCCACCAAAAAAACGAAAAGTAAAAGAAAGAAAGAAGAACTACAAGGAAATCACGAAAAAATAACGTTGAAGAATTTACTGTATTTTTAATATTGAGAAATTAGCTCTTTACTAAAATTAATGAATTGTAAGGACATTTTATAATTCAAAGCATACAAATAACATTAAACATACATTATTTTATAATTAGAACACGGCTCAAATCCAATGAGGGTGAAAGAGGATATCGAGGATGTTTCTAGTGAACTGGGAAATCGGGATTAAAGGTTGCACTTTTTGGATGTAACATCAACTCTATTGCTCTCGGCGAGCTAGGATCTAATAAAACCAGTTTAAGATTTATGACCACCGTAAAATGTGTTAAAGAGAAAATAACTTGAATTTTTTTCAGAAATACTTTTAAAAAAGGGAGAACCACAATTAAATCACAAAAAAATAAATCGTTATATAGAAAATTCACTTCGCTATAGAAAGGTTATTTTACGAATAAAATCGTGAAATGTTCAAGGTTCCAGGGAAAGTTCGTCATATAGAAAAATTCGCAATATAGAGGTTCGACTGTAATTCTAAAATTTTAATCTATTTTCTTGTATCTTACTTTGTGTCTTATTTCGATTTTCAGAAGGTTCGAAAAAAAGAATCAGATCAGAAAAAAAGAAAAACCGGATGAAATATTTCCATTGTTTTTCATATGAACTCTGATTGAATGTAATAAATAAGTTATTCTTAGAAAATGCGGTTTTTTGTGGAGACATTTTAATCAGTTTCTATAATAAGGCATATTTTCCGTGCACTAGATGTACAATAGTAGCAAAGCCACATTTACAGATTTTACTTTGAAACTGATGCTAAAAATTGAAGGGGAAAAATTCGAATAGTTGTATTTCTTTTCGAATTAAAAGTGCTTTTATTAAGATTTGTTGTCTTGTACTTAAATGTTCAGTTAGTATTAATTTTAAGTATACCTCGTTTGAACTCCTCCTTAGAAGAAATCGGCAAAGTGGACAATCAGTATGCTATGAAATATTAATAATATAAATTCAATCATTATAATAAATCAATTTTTAAATTACGTCGAATTAATTACTTTTCTTGCAATGATTGAGTTAGGATCATTTTCGCAATATAATGTCCATAACAAACAAAAAAAAATCCTTTTTTTTTTATTGATCATAAAAATTAAGCTTCAAAATAATAAATAAAACCATGCTCGAAATCAAAGTAGAACTTTAAAAATCCTCCCAAAATACGTAGACTCGCTAAACTTTTTTAAAAACAGTTGCAACATGTGGGACCGGGAATCTTGGCGACTCTTTGAAAATCATCGCCAACTTAGCAACCTTCTTCGAGTGTACTTATCAACGGGATTATTAGCTGGCGAAGAATGAAGGCTTATAAAGCGAAAGGAGAACACAGCCAGGAGGAGGAGAGGCCAGCCAAGCACCCTTATATCCATTTATTTATTTCATTTCTTATTCTCTTTTTTTACTTCCTCTGGGGACGGTAGGAGGGGTGGGCGAAGGCAGAGTGAAAGCCGATAATGGTTGGCGAAAATTCCTTCCCGAGCTCAGAGAATGTATAGGGCGAATAATGCGAGCTTTTATACACGGGCCGAAATAAACATCTATCAAATTCTTTAGCGCAGCTGGCGTATAGCCGGGGATCCCTCTTCCCCTTCTTTTTGCTTTCTCTACCCCTTAATGCAATTTGGGAAGGGGCGTCTTTCGCTGATGGGATAACAACCAATTTCTGCACCCACTGCTACTGTTGGCTGCTTATATTTATATACATTAATGCCCACGCGCGCAGATTTTTTTTCTGCTTTTACCCTTTTTCCGTTTTTACGAAACTTGTAAGCTCAAGTGTTCTTTTCTTAACCGAAGTAAGAACATGAACGTTTTGATGAGCTTGATCAACGGCCTGATACGTTTGGGAAAAGTTGAGCTCTATGATATCAGCTCTGGCAGAAATATCAGATCCTATGAACGTTTATCTCAATTATCCTGCTCGGAAAGGGTAGGTGTTTTCCGAGCTGTGTAAAGATAATATCAAAGGAGCCCTTAGATGGTTTGAAAATTTCTATATTAATGGGAAATTTTTTCATCGTGCATTTTTTAACCACTTTCGACTGACATACTTTGAAGGGAAGTGTAGGCTTGAGAACGAACTGTGAGCTTGGGGAACCTTTTAACTTGTCTGTCAATAGTTCCAAATTTGGAGTTTGTAATCGTTAATTTAGTTTAAACAAAATAGAAATTATTTTCCTTGCTTGCGTATTATTTTAAGAGGTCACAGGTGTTAAAAATGTTTCTAGGTCACAAAATAAAAACAATTTTCGACTAGAAATAATTCTTTGAGGTTAAAATGAAATAATTTGATTCTTTAACACATTTCTTATAAAGGAATATAGTTTCAAAAATGTATAAAATATCTAAAATATAATCATAATTTTAAAAATAATAAGCACAAAAAAATAAGAAAAATTTTTGTAAGAAACAAATAGTAAGTTTTACGACGCGCATGATATTTTCTGCAATAATAATTCTAATTACTAGCAATAAGTTGATTTATAAAGTCAAATATATCCTTATTACATTGCAGTCTAATAAATAGAATAAAAAATAATATTTTTAAAAATAAAAAAAGTACATTTTTAAAAAGATTTTTTAAAAAATTCAATTTTTGTTGAAATTTTTCAAAAAATTAAAAACTTTGTAAAGTTTTATACATAAAAGTATGATAGTTTTTGAAACGCAATACGCGTAATTGAAAAAAACACTAACTGAGAAAAAAAGGCTTTAAAGTTTTAAATTGAATTTGAGAAAATAAATCTTAAAACTTGCATGCTAAAATGCTCAGGATCATAAGATATACCTTACTGTTGATTAAACAGCTCAATTCCTTTAGTCTTTTTAATTTTCTTGGCTCTGCGAGCTTCAAAAGATAATGTTAAGCGCCTCTGTCTTGACGTAAAGATTCGACGACTGTCACGTTCAGCCAGGGACACACAAACATTTCTGTTAATTTTCAAGCCAAATTTCCCTAAAATAGTAATAAGTATTTGATTTCCATCATTAAAAACGCTGGTTGCTAGATTTGCAGCAATCTCTGCAATCTGAAGACTAGAACCAATCGTCTTAGGACAAAACTTCCAAATTAATGAATTTAAACTTTCATTAGGATTCTGTGTCTTACCTCCTAAACATTTCTTCAGGAGTGCCGGATGAGATAAGTCTGCAAATACAGGCTTAATTACATCTCGAACAGCTTCAGCAACTGAGGGTTTGTGTTTATAATTTTGTAAATTATTATTAATTGCGGCATTATACTTATACCATGTATTTGGATTTGTAGGACAAAACCAGTGCATCGGTTCATCATCAGTGCTGCAAGAATGACCCCAAACAGCCCAAATGGCTTTCCACATTTCCTTTATACTAGTAGAATTGCATTGAATAGCATTACCATAGTAATGCGCAAGTTTATCAATTAAACTATCAGTTAACCTACCTTTACCGCCTATAGTTTTACCATCAGATAATTTCTTTTTACTATATACTAATTTAAGCTTCCTAAGTCTTGTACCCATTATCTTTTGCCCATGGCCTTCACATTCTATTTTCTGAATAAGATGGTCAGCGCCGTATGGCTTGTTTTCAGAAAGGGCATTGAATGTTTTTGTGTCGCCATCTCCTATATAGTTCGAATACTTCAGGTTGTGAAGCTTTTCTGATCGATTAAAAATCCTCAACATCTCGTCAACCTCCATCTTACCAGCAGTGCCAGAATAAATTTTCAACATGAAATATTATGCTCTCTTTGCTATTTATTGTACTTGATACCAAACTTTACCCCTTTATAACTGTCGCATCCTTTGCAAAATGAGGACAACACTTCCCTATCCAAAACCTTACCTGTTTCGGCCCCTATTACAGTAGATACTCCAATCAACGATGAATGTCCTCTCGTCTTCCAGGTACCATCACCACTTACCGTTAAAAGGTTATCAGGTGACGAAGAATTTTCTTCGACAGTTGCCCTTTTCATGCTTTCTTCAGCAAATTTCTTTCATAACACGTGAAAGTTTATTATTAATAACATAATATGATTTTTGTTCAACAGGATTAGGAAGACTCATTACAGCACAAAAGGTTTTTAATGACTCTAAACCTTAGCCTATGCACCTCATTGCTAAAATAGATCTTCTGTTAATTTCTGGAACCTTATTTTTATTCCCAGTGTGTTCACAGCTTGAAAAAGTACAAACACTTCCACAGTTTTTACAACGTACACTCAGGAACATTGAAAATAGCGACCCAAAAAGAAAGCATCAGATTGAAATGAAATTTAATACACATAATGACACAGATGAGAGATTCACTTGATCTCAAAAACAAGACAATTAAACGAATACAGGGTATGCAACGACACAAATACTGGGCAACTTCAATAGCGCGTTGGACCACCTCCAGCTGCAATACATACCGCCACATGGTATGGTATTGAGTTGATTAGACACCTTATGTTGTCCTGAGGCAGATGGGCTCACAAATCTTAAACATCCTACTCTAAATCATGTACAGAGTGACACGATGGCATCTGCCATTTTGGCTGATCCCACACGTCCTCTACAAGGGACAAATCGGGGGAGCAGGCCGGCCATGGAAGAGTCTGAAAATGACGTAGGAAGTCTTGAGCAACTCTTGCTGTATGCGGACGAGTATTATCTTGCTGGAAAATTGCCCCTGGGAGACCATTTAGGAAAGGTCCTACATGGGGTCGAAGAATATCATCAACGTAACGTTGGCCCGTTAAGGTTCCATGCATCAAAATCAAAGTGGACCGGCTATCAAAGGCTATGGCCCCCAGACCATTACACAAGCTGTGCGGGCAGTGTGAAGTAAAAGAGTGTGGGGGAATTGTACCGCTCACCAGGGCGCCTCCACACCCTTACGTGGTTATTATCTGTCACCAATCCAAACCGGGATTCATCACTAAACACAACCTTTTGCCAATCTATGACATTCCACATTGATCTGGCTTGGCACCACGGTAGACGCAGTTGCCGATGTTCCGGTGTTAAAGGGAGTACATGGAAAGGGCGCTTGGATTTAAGATTTGCTTCTGCAAGGTGTCTAGAAATTGTTTGTGGAACAATTGCTACGCCCACATCTGCTGGTATCGTTGAACGAGTTACTGTGGGGTCCACAAGTGCTTGCCGCACGATCCTTCGATCCTCTCTCCTCGTGGTCTTCCTTGTCGCTGCAGATCCGGTTTTTCCGCGTGTGGGTACCTTCTCGTGTCCACTGCTCCCAACAATTTCTAACAGCACACTCCGAATGATCCACCTGGCCAGCAACACGGCGCGTCGACCAACCTGCAGTTTTCATCCCGATCATCAGGCCTGTCTCAAACTCGCTTAACTGTGAGAAATGTCTTCTAGCACGTTTACATGACATGTTTAGCTTACCAAAGTCTTCCTACAATCGGCGGGTAATCGTCACGTTTATGAATCTTCGAATTTGCGCTGGCTTATATAGCACCCTCTTCCTGATTGTAGCGCTGCCTCGGCGTGTATGAGCATGCGTATTGGCACAAAACTTGGATCATTTGCATATCACATTACGCTGTACTTATTTACAAAGTTTCGTGATTGTACTTAGCTTCCTTCTCGGGTCGCTATTTTCAATGTTCCTGAGTGTATTTCAAAATTCGAATATAAACCACGAGTGGAGTTTTCATTAATTGTTAATGGTTAAAGACATTTTAAACAACATGGTACTGACAAAATAGAGCTAAACGTTGAAATAAAATCAAAAATACGATATACCTTGAAGTTTTCACTTACCTTAACAAGATTTGACTTTAATGAAGTCTGAATTCCTGAGATTTTATTACTGGAAGCACACTTACCTGTATATCTCCTTTCTGCAACATTTGTATGAGGACATACCTTCATGAATTGGTTTCCTCTAATTCTTCTTTTCTTAGGACGTTTACCTGAAGGTCAACACGATGCGTATTTTCCATTTCAAATCAAGAGATAAATCTTGTTTTGAATTTAGATAAACGGTTTTAAACAACGCTGTTTTGAATTTCGATAAGTTATTTCAAACAACGTGCTAGCATTAACAAAACAGAATGAAAACACATTAAAAAAGTGTCTGTTGAGTTGCAAGCTTCCTTCTCATTCCCCCAAAATGTTTAAAATATTCCATGAGGCTTTTTAAAAACAGAAAAATAAAACGTATGTGGAAATCAAGAATAAGTGGGTGTAGCATGTGTCCATTTATTTATATACAAACACTGTAAAAGCAGTATTAGTAAAAGCAGATGCCATAACTTTAAACGAGATGTCAAACTTTAGAATGCGTTTTACTCGAAATGTGTGTTTTTTTCGATAAACTCAAATGGAGACAGCGATTGCTCAGAAAGCTTTGAGAATAATTAACTGAATTTTTTTGTGTTCGTTCTGTTTAATAGTAAAAGTATTTTAAATTTCAGATTTGTCAACCTCTATTTTATTGCAAAATTTACTGTCCCCTATGTGAATATAATTACTGTTTTTAAGCAATTTCACATAATAACTAGGATAAAGTGTTCTATTTTTAAAATTAAAATAGATATTTTAATTTTTACAAAAAATATAGCGCTTTATTCTAGATATCCTGAAGGTCATTGTAAAAATGAACACCTAAGTAACACATCAAAATTGAAAAATTGACAATTTGTTCATAATCTTTTTGTACAGGGTGGGCCCCGTTGTTTATGTAATTTTTTGTAATTGTTTACCCATTTTCACCCATCTTTGCAACCATAATTTCTTTTCCTCTTCTATAATTTTATCATTTTTTTCTCTAAATATTCTAAAGAAATCTAAAAATCGCAAGAAAATTTCCATATTTCAATTAAAAAAAAAAAAAAAGAAAAAAGTTGTCACAAGTAGTGCAATAATCTCCACTTTTAAGATAGGGAAATACGTTTTCCTTAGCTGTGAAAGGGTTAAATACTTATGTTATAAACATCGTCAATATTTGTAATAAATCCAATTTCATTACATAAAAAGAAACTCACAACAATTGTCCGAAGAAAACGTGATATTGTGATTAATCGAGGCTATTCCATTTCTCCTTACTAACAATGGACTGCAACCTTATCGCCTCCTGAAATATGCTTTCTTTCTAATAAGTCTGCCAGTGAAGTTCAGAACACCTCGCGAACGATAAATCACTCTCCACGTTAAAAGCCAGTCTTTTCCCAAATAATTTTTCAAGAAGCGACGAGCTTCACTTTCTTCTCTGAGTTTAACTTTTATTTATCGCTTGGAGATACAGAAACTAATATGTTTTCCGAAATCGACGCTCGGATCCCTGAGGACAGTTCTTGAAGCTCCTTCTTTCTGTTCGAGATTTCCCCTCGGAAACATTTATCCTCAAAAGAAATGATCAAACATATTTCCTCCAGCTCCAATATCCATTCATCTGAGATCTTCATGAAAGGAGAGTTTACGAGAGAAAGTATAATCTTATTACACGATATTATCTCCAGTAATGTTTCACACTAATCGGATAATCTTTTAAGTTGGCAATAACTATTAGAGGATGATGTGGAAATGTCTAAATTTCTTATGGGACGTATGGGAAATGCAGTTCGTTAACTTACATCGAAATGTCTGAAAAGTTAGTACATAAAGTGTTTCTTATGTTATATATAACTGTCTACTAAAACTCAAATACTTTGCTATAACAATAAGAAATAAATTGTTTTTTTCTAGAGTGGACATACTTGCCTTTAGACCCCATGCAGTTGAAAAATAACTTGATATGAGCGCTTATACATGTTATATATAAGTCGACCAAGAAAAGAGCTACAAAATACTATTTTCGATTTTTCTTTTAAACTATTACACTTCACTATATTTAAAAAGAAATTTTATAACAATGCATCTATCATCCTTTCTAATTTTAATCATTGCGCATTATGCTTTCATGTCTTGCATAATGGTTTACCTTATACGTGCGGAGGATAGAACCCGCGACGCTCGGTACCGAAGCCGCGTAACATGACCACTAGAAAAAAGTGATTCCCCCTTGTCCGGAGGCTGTTACTGGCTGATGTAGATACCACCGCTACAGTAATTTTATGGATAGAAGTACACAGAAAAGATCGTACTTCGTAAAGAAGTATATATGCGTCCTAGGAAATTAATGATTTAGCGGAGTGAGACGTTTATATACACCGGTGGTTCTTAAGAGGTTAAAGTTGTATCGTACGTTTAGCGTCAATGTATAGTACTATCGAATTCTACACATTGTTATTCTATGGAGGGGTATGTAAAGAGGGAGCGATGAAAATTAGGATTGAGTATTGGGTAACAAATTTGAAAGTTTGGGAAGCAATACTTTAGCTTAATAACTCTTAAATTGTCCTTTATTAAATAATAATTAATTATTATGAATATATCAGCAAGTTTTGCAAAAAACTTTATCATTGGCCCAAACACAGCAGATTCTACATTTAACCGTAACTATCCATTTTAAGAAAATACAGATTTAATCTAATGGCTTGTGAATAAAGTGTTTAAATTAATGTGTTTGTTTTCATAAAATTCTCATTTAGAATCTGAAAAAAAGATTAATATTTCACTAAAAAGTATGAGAGTTATGCTTTTTTTTCAAATAAAGAATAATAAGAATAAATTTTAAAAATTAAGAGCTTCATTTTTTTTTAAAAAAGTATTCAAACTATAACTCTCAACGTGTGAAAAAATACCATAATTAATTTTTAAAACGTGCATTTTAGTTCCTTAAAACAAAGATACCAAACTTTTTATTCTAGTCACGTTTTTCTAGTTTTGTTTGCATAGTTTTCTTCTTAAAAAGTTTTTTTTCTTCAGAAGTTTCAGAAAAAAATTTGTCATTTATTTTTTTGAGTTATGATCTTATAATTAAAAACAAAAACTCTAAATGAAGAGAGCAAACATAATTCATTTCTTAGAGGAGGGATGATCTCTTGTGTCTGAAAAAGTTCTTGAAAGAGATAAATTATATGAAAGTTTTAAAAAAATCCTAGAAGAAAAAATAATGCATCATCGTCGTAATTTTTAAGCACAGAAATAAAATTGTATGCAACAGATTAGATTTCTATGAATATATCACAGAAATTGTGTATTCTTCTTCAAAAATGTTTTTATCCCTAAATTTACCTTAAATTAGAAAACAAGTTATATTTTTGTAATCGTTATTCGAGGATAAATAAAGTTGCGAGGTATTAAATTTATTTGATTTCTTCTCGGCTGAAATGTTACTCATTTAAATATTCAACATACAATCTGTGATTTTTAATGTGTTATTGACAAAATCTCATGTACAAAATGTTATTTTAAAAACTTCTTTTTACTGAAGGGCATTATGTCTATCAATCTAAAAAAGAATAGTTTAACAAGTGTTTTCTAAGTAAAATGCCTTACTTACTTGATAAGGAAACAGAAAACGAAATGCTAACTCTAAAGTAACCAATCTCATGATGGAAAGAGGTAAAAAGTGCGCTAATCTCATTTTAAACTAGGGGGAACAAAATTAGATAAATGTTGTATTCAAGATTTTGTAAATTTAGAGGTAGTTTTAAACACCAACGGGATTTACATACATGTGTACATAAAAACATGTTCCCGTGTTGTAACGTTTTCATGCCCTGCAGCTGCAGAAATCGGCTTTTTTATGTAGACAGTATTACACTTTTTATATCCATTCATGCATCCCAAAATTATTGCGGGGTCTTTTCATCCGATATCGCCCCGACACCTGATGACCGTGAGAAAAACACGACTCCACCCAGGAGCTTGAACACCAAGTGTAATTCGAGGGGTACAAGAGGCGACCGCCCCACCACAACACAATGAAGAAAGAATCCGCTTTGAAACAATGGGAAGAACGGTCGCATTGTCACCTCCTTCACTCATAACGCCTTGGGTTTCCAGGTGGTTAGAGCATCGGACTCCAGACCAGAAGGCCTTGGTTCAACGCCCGATACCGCCAAATACCCTCCGAGTACACACGGAATACGTGCTCGTTAAATTAGTGGGTCTGAAAGTCTTGTGGGCTGAATCACGAGTGCAGGGGACTGGAGAATATTTCCATTCCCTCAATCCCATGGCAAAATTGTGGTGGTG
The DNA here is from genome assembly GCA_019973935.1 of Trichonephila clavipes. NCBI lineage: Eukaryota > Metazoa > Arthropoda > Arachnida > Araneae > Nephilidae > Trichonephila > Trichonephila clavipes. Next base: position 214,983 of record BMAU01006916.1, on the reverse strand, counting down.
GAGATTAGTGGTGTCACCATCTTTCGTCCCTTCGGGGAATTTCGCCGAGCTAATTCGTACTGTCACCTGTACTGTCACCTAGGTCAACTACAGGCATACTTCTAGCCCCTTGCCACGATGAATTTCGTGGGACTCGTTCTGACTACGTCAGAAAGGTGGCATTAGCCACAACTAATAACGCATTCAGTAGTATTAAAATAATCAATCGTATCAGTAACTTCGATTTAAATGTAAATATTGTACTTAAAGCTATGGACGCAAATAAATCAACTATTTAATTTAATAACTCTTATGTTCCCGTCAGTTTTTCCAAATGTCACAACGTGTGTGTGTGAATCAAAACTTTGTGCAATACCACAACTATGCTTCCGTTATAAGATTTCTATATTGGAGACCTTAATAAATAATGTTCGCTAAGTCTGCTGTTCATGAAAAAGTATGACGCTTACAAATCGTTTGATCCAAACTATACCAAGATGAAAGCCAAATTATGATGAAGTAGTTCTCAAGATGAACATGGAAAACTCAAAACCATCATAAAATTCTTAATAATTGATTAGCTTTAAGTTCTTATTGGAATTATTGATTACTTATAAATTACTTAATATATCAAGGAACTGATAAAAAATACTATTGTTACAATAAATAAAAAAATATTTATATTTTTACAAAAGGGATTTCAATCATTTTCCCTTCTCAGCTCAAAATTCAATTCCTTTTTATTACCTTTTTTTGAGCAAATATTTACCTTATAAATACATAGATATGTGTAATCAGAAGAAAATTGCCCATAATTAAAATATATTTTGGCTCAATTAAAATACTCTTCAGCATTTAACACACACAAAAATCATTTGGAAATCAATAATTAATACTCGAAATTATTTCCACATTTTTCAAATTATTAAATATAATACCGGATTAATAATTAAAAACAGCCTTAGTTTTAAATTACATAAATATGTTTTTTGGAGGAAAAAATTCGACTAGTATGCAAAAATGTCTTTTTAATTAGGTAATTGAATTGACGAACTTTTCTTTTAAGAACTACTACCTATATATATTATCTCTGTTAAACATTAGTTTCTGAGTTCTATTAAAGGAATCACATTTACCCTTTCTTTCATAGCAATCCAGACATAGTCTATGTCTTCTAGACTATAGTCTCATAACAAAGAAAACAGAATTCAATAACTAACTAAATAACCCGATCGCCCAATAGGACAAAGAGGAAAAAGACGAATCTTTTGTTGAAGGCTACCTTAATTTTGTTTATCGCTGTTTTCCTCCAAGTTTTCTTTTTTCCATCATCGTTTCTTCTCGGTTGACTAGGGTAAAACGTAAGAGAAAGATCAAGGCGAGAAAGAAAGGAGTTCTATGGACAGTTGAGTTGAAAAATGGTCCCATCCAGTCAGAGAGCTCGTTCTGTGTCACGTGATCTTTGAGTGGCCAATCAATCACTGCTTGATAGACAGATCGCTCTTTTCGCAGGGTTACAATGTTGAGTGCAAACAATTTTGATTTGAAGTGAAATCGAAGTAGCCTGATTTTGTTTGTCGCCAAAGAGTTTGCGAAACCTTTTTTCTCTAAGGTGAAGTGGGATTGTTGTTCTTTCTTTTTCTGCAATTTGCAGTGGCACATTCCAGTTTAAAATTAAAAGTCTTTAAGGTATCCGAATACGTTCGGAACCATGATTTTAAAAAAAGCGCATAAAGGGATAATTTTCATGATATTTAGTGTCACTAAGTTTAGAATACATATATAAAATTGTTTTAAGGACATTTTGACAAAAAACTAACTTAGAATAACCTTTTTTCAAAATGTTCTTTTTTTTTATAAAAAATGTTTCTAAAATAATAATATTTTGCTTATATAAAGTAAAGACTTCTCAAGAGAGTCTGATCAATTTTTTTTTGAAAAGTTCACATTATTTTCAGAATTACAACCAATTAAAATAACTATCAGCGGTTTTTTTTTCCTTAAAATTTCTCCCCACTGTTATCGTAAAACTTGGATAGACCCACTTCTAAGTTATATATTTCAAAACTTCTAGTTGTGCATCTGTACAGAGGTCTGAGCTTTATACAGGGAAAATATTATTATAATAGAAGCATTTTTCACAAAAGGACAGTATTTTGAAAAGTCGTCATTCTATGTTCTTTTTTGTCTAAATATTGTGCTTAAATAATTTTTACTGTAATAATATTCTTAAAACAATTTTATATACATTTTCTAATATAAGTGACGCTAAGTATCATAAATATTATCCATTTATACGCTTTTGCAAAATCATGGTTCCGAACGTAGTCTGATACCTTAAAAGAAGAGCAAAAAGTAATTGAGCAAATTGTATTTTATCACATACTTTCATGCAATGGAATATATTTGAGAAGGTATCTTGTACATGATTTTTTAAAAGCAGGAACAATAAAGTAAATAAATAAAATGCTCTAAAAAAGAGATATTTTTAAAGTAAATATATAAAATGCCTTTTGAAATAGATCTTATCAAAGCTAATTAAACTTTCTAATTATGCTTGAAAATCATTGTTTAAATTTTTCTTATTCTCATTAGTTAAGGGTTAAACAATATATGTAATACTGATGACTTTATAAAAAAAAACACAGGCATACAATAAAATACTTAGGATTGCATGGAATCCATTACGTTTTTAAATAAGATAAGAAATTACTTTCATGTGTTTCATACATTTCTTTGAAAAATTATATAAATCAGGGTATATTTTTTGAATAAGATTTAAAAGGGCTTATACTAGAAGTATTTTAAGTATTATAAAAGAGTACCAAACTACAAGAAATACGAAATGTAAGACATATTAATTACCTAATAATTAAAAAACGAACAATTATTTATTACCTATTTGGATGGAATTGTATTTTCTATTCAAATTGTATTTCAGTATTATACAAATTGTATTTTTATTATTAATGTACTGCATTTATATATGCTATACTTAATTTCTATTTTATTTTTCTTATTATTCACAATGGCAACATATTGTTTGCTTCGAGTTGTTTTTGTAATAAGAGGGTTGGAGCATAAGTCATGGCAAATATTATTTTTTCTTGTATTTAGATATGTGAATGGATCATAAACGTATATGTGTAGAGCGGAAGTTCTTCAACCATAGTGCGTACGTAGAACAACAGATGGCTCTGTGATATCTAGTAGTAGCGCAGCGAGGGCTGTGAAATCAGTCAGTTGGTGAGTGTCATGTGAGATGCAAGTAACCCGTTTTGAGAAGCCGTTTACTTCGCAGTAGGCGTTCTCCGAGGTAGAAATGCGTGGAATGTCACAGTGAACTTGATCTGACCGTGTGACTTTGATCACATTTCCAAGATTAAGGAACCAATACGTGGTTTGCAAAACGAGAGGATATTGCTTATGTTGTGCACCAACAGGTCACCCGATTCACACATGGTGGTTGTTTGATTGATTGAATATTAACGTCGCACTGTTCAGCTGCACGAGGGCTTTTGTTGACGGACCACTTAATTTTGAACCATGGTCAAGTGACGTGGATGACACCTGAGCTGACATCCCCTCTCCTAACTACCACACCACACCAACGGGAGGACGTTTCAGCTCTCGAGAGATTTAACTTGCATCGCTGCTCTACATGGTGGTTCTTTAGTGGTACTGGGCTCGAACTCGTGATAAGGCAAGCCATGATCCGATACCTATACCACTTGGTTTCCGCGGCCACTTCACACATTGTGGGGGCAAATACTAAGTCTGGTGGTATTCAGCGCCTCCCACATCGTTGGCAGCATGTAGTGATAGTAGAAGGGGACTACACTGAGGGTCTTTAGGCCCTGGTTTGTCAAGTCAACTTTATGTGTACTGTGTTGTTATATTGCCCTGTATTCTACCGTAATAAATTAGTGTATTATGTAAAAAATAATAACCGTATAAATTAATGTATTATTAGTGTATTTCACACATGCAGTTAACACCTTGTCTTTCCGTCTGTATATGTCATATTTTCCTACCGGATTGATATTTTCTAGAAAAAAAAATAGGTGCCATGACTTTTGCCCCAACCTTCGTATAATCTGTGTCGAAAAAATGTTCAGTTTCTGCACTGTGTCTCCCCAGGCGAGGTTCTCGCCACATAAAGCTGCTGGCATATGTTTAAGGTATCCGACTACGTTCGGAACCGTGATTTTGCAAAGCGCATACATGAATAGTTTTCATGATATTTAGTGTCACTTAGATAAGAATATATAAATAAAATTGTTTTAAGGACAATTTGACAAAAAAATTAATTTAAATACAATATTTTGGCAAAAAATTAATTTAGAATAATCTTTGTTCCAAATGTTCTCCTTTTGGGAAAAATGGTTCTATTATAATAATATTTTGCCTGTATATAGCTCAGACCTCTCTACAGAGACTCAACAAGAATTTTTTAAATATATAACTTAGAAGTGGGTTTATCCATGTTTTACGACAACAGAGGGGAACAATTTTAAGAAAAAAACGCATATAATTATTTCAAATGGTGGTAACTCTGAAAATAATGTGAATTTTTCAAAAATTGTGGTTGAGCCTTTGTAGAGAGGTCTGAGTTATATACAGACAAAATATTATTATAATAGAACCATTTTTCACAAAAAGAGAACATTTGGAAAAATATTATTCTAAGTTAATTATTTGCCAAAATATTATATTTAAATGAATTTTTTGCCAAAAAAAATGCCCTTAAAATAATTTTATGCATGTATTCTTATCTGAGTGACACTAAATATCATGAAAATTTTCCATTTATTCGCTTTTTTAAAATTATGGTCCCGAACGTAGTCGGATACCTTAAATCTTTTCTAAACTAATGAAAGTTAAGTTTTTAAAGCAAGAGTCATAAAATTTACTTCCGTGTGGCGTACATTTTCCAATGGTACGAAACAGTTTGAAATTTACATAAAAGTATTTTGAATCTTGGTGTTTTTTAGTAATATATGTATACTAGCAACCTTAAGATGCTGCACATTAAGCAATACTGGAAGACCAGAAATCTAACTGAAGTTAAGAATAAATCCAGCTCTCACAAAGTCTTTTAGACACGCAGAGCATTGTGTGACCTGATATTTTACATATATTCACTTAAAAATCTAATATATTTGATGTATTAATATATTTTCTTTTATAAATCTCATAAGAGACTAAAACAATTAAGCCACTAAAAATACTTGTCTTTAGAAATTCAACTTCGTATCAGAAAGCTAGAAATTTTAAAAATTTTTACTTGAATGGGGAACTTGTTACGAATACTTTCGGTTACCCTTTCTTTGAAACCAGGAAATCCTAAAATCTTTTTTCGTACAAAGGTTTAATCACTAAGACATATTTTCATCTTTCTTCTGCTTTTCAAAATTGTGTATACAAGATTGCAAAAAAAAAAAAAAAAACTACCCAATCGATCCAATTAAATAGACATAAATTTTCCAATTTATTCGGTCAATATTGTTATACTCATAGGTAACATCTTTGTGTTATTAGCTATTATCCATACTACGAATAATTATTAGAACAGATATTGAATAATTGTGTTGATAGAAAAATTCTGAAAATCTGTTTCATCCCTTTAAAATCAATCACAGCATATGTCCCATCCATCATTTTAAATTCGTAATCTCCCTACTTAAAGCAGAGCTAATTATTAAAATACGTTAAACCAAAAGGGGATAATTAGATTAATAATAACAATTTTAACTTCCTGTTTTATTCATTTTAATCCCTTAGGTTCTTAAACTTTTTAATTTTTCAGAATTTATAATTGGATGATTCGTCACATTCCGGAAATTTAGGACTTCATGAATATATAAGAAATTAATCTGTGTGTGAATTGATTACTTATTTCATCGTTATAAAAGTATAATAAATTGCATTGAAGTATGCACTTCTTTCCTGATACTTAATTCCAAATTTCATGCAATTGATTCATGAGGTAAACATGCACAAACTATGAAATTCGTCAGTTTGATGTGCATGAAAATTTTCTTACTGTACATCAAATGATTAAATTAGAATTAATCATTATTATTAAAACAAATGTGAAAAAACGCCTTTTTTAATTAAATTCATTTTATTTATTTATTTAAATGAAATTCAACCTACAGAAAAAAAGGGAGAATCTGTAGCTACACAAAGTTTGACAAAAAAGAGAACCAAAATACCAAAATATTTCATCAAACATAATTCAAGAGATATAAACTGTAACGCTTTCCCTTGTCACAGCTGCGAGATCGGCTTTTCTATGCAGATAGCATTTCATCATTCATATCTATTCGGGAACACCCCTAAAACAGTGCAGGGTCCTTTCATCCGACATCCCACCGACAACCGATGGCCGTGAAAAAATCAACGCTGCATTCTACCTGGGAGCTGGAACTCCCAATTTAACTCCAGGTGTAAGAAGTGACCACCTCCACTTCAAAAGAGTGGAAATACAATTCGTTGGAAACAATCGAAAAGATAGGTTGTGTTAGCCTCTTTCTTCACAAATAACATATTCTACAGAATTGAAATACTCATCAGTTTGACCAAAATTTGTTTCTTAAGTCCCACGCTATCCATAAATTATCCCAAAATGTTACTTAAGCATTTAAAAAAAACACATATTAGGAGGAGAGGAACTCTAAAAACACAACTCTAAAACTATTTAGAATAAAAGTCCCTGCATATTTGAAGTTGAAGAGCCGTAAGACTTCACATTTATAAGCATTAAAAGACAAATATATCATTCTTTTAGAAGCCTCTTTAAATGTTTTATAAAATTGGTGAAATTTATATAATTACATCTGTGATAAACTTATCCTGAAGTATGTAATTGCTTTTGAAACTTCAAACTGGTTCAGAAAAATGGGTACTGCTTAAAATATTAACGAAGCGAATTATATTATTGATAATTTTATAAAAAAAAGAACACACTCGAAAAAGATCTCGAAATTTCTTCCTATATTCACATATTTTTTTTTGTATTCTACTAGTAGAAACTAACAGCCTGAATGTATATAATTAAATTTATAACAATTATTAACGAAAAAATACCGTATTTTTTTTATGTGTTAAGGAAATATATAATCATCGCTTACTAAAAAAATCATTCTGTACATGAAAAAGAAACTGCCTTACATTTTTCTACGGGGATAAAATAAACATCTATTTCCCACCACATTTATGAGCTCTGAAAACTAATATCTGAAACAGGTTTTATTATTTTTGTAAGATATAATAATATCTTTTAGCCTCGTATAACTATCGTCAAAGAAAAAATATTCTACGAGATTAACTTTCAAGTATGATATGTATTTTCCATCTTAAATTCAACAATAACATTATAGCCTAATCATCGATGTCCATCTTAAACTTCTAAGAAAGGGCTTGACTACAAAAAAAAAGAAAGTTAAAGACATATAAGAAAACATCATAATGTTCTGACTACAATAACTGAATAATGATTTTCACGCTCTTATAAACAAAAGAGGTGTAATAAATTAAGATATGAATAATAAATTCAATTGGCAGCAGAAATAACAAGATTTCTACATTTGATTCCACTTTAGATAAATGATGAGGCGTGGAATTTAATTAAGCGGGAAATTCAACCGTATGTTATACTTCTGACCATACCTCGATAAAACAAGATTCGCAATAATTTTAATCTTTTGTTACATTAGGACAATTTAAACGCTATGAATCAGAGATTCCCAACCCCCGGGCCGCGGACCGGTCCATGGATCAAATGGTATCGGGCTGTTCCAAGGAACTTTAAATTATTTTCATTTTATTAACTGTGGCAATTGTTTCTCAGATTTACGCTGTTTTCCAAGTAAATATAAGGTTATATTATTTGTTAAATCACTTTATGTTCATTTATTGATTTAACTGTATTTTATTCTGAAGGTATATTTTGCAATTAAATTAAAATTATTAAATCAAAACAATCCAAAATATAAATACCAAATAACCACCTTCAGCGGGCCGCGGTATAATTATCAAACGTTAATTGGTCCGTGACGATAAAAATGTTTGCTGCTATACACTGGCGTAGCTAGTTCTGATGGGGCCCTGTATCAAAATTCCTTCAGGGCCTTTTTTAGATATGAGAGCCCTATTAGGGGAGCTGTAGTTACACATGTTCGGGCCCCTTTAACTTGGGGCCCCGTATTATTGATACGGCTGATACGGCGGTAACTACGCCCCTGCTGCTATAAATAACTCATAAACGCAAAAAAACAGACTAAAATGCAAAAATACATAATACAATAATGATAATAATAATAGATTATTTCATTGCAACTATATTTTTAAAAAAAGAATATTTTTTTTATGTCTGGAAGAATTTATACACAATATACGGTTATTCAAGCGAAAATTTGGTGAAAACCGAATTCTGAATATAGGATATATTCGTATACTTTATATCAGACGGCGTATCGTTATTCAGCCTCGCAAAACATTGCCAAAAGTGGAAACCCAAGAACCTTTTCTGGCAATGCAATTTCTCCCCAATACTTTTAAGATGGAAGAGCATTTACGAAAAAGTACCATTGAGAAAAGCTGAAAATCCTTTAAACCATGATCACAGGCATTATCTCTAATGGTATCCCCTCTCATCAACCTATTCCATCCCTTTCTTTCTCTCTTAAAGTGATGAAAATCATTTTTAAGTTTCAGAGTCCAAATATATCAATTCGCGTGGTAACTGTAGCCGACCCATTTATCTCCAATTCCCAGAGTTTCAGACGGCATCAATTTCAAAGCTTCAAATTGCTTTTTACTCAAGACTTGACCTTATTTAAGAATTATTTGATTCCTTCTAGAAGCCAGGATCGAAGCTTGGAATCTACTTTCATGTAGAAAAATGCCTCAATATTCACATAAGTTTTGCGGTAGATTGCATGCAGATGGTTCTTAATCATAAAGTGCCCATTAAATTGTGTAGATTTTAGCTTCAGAAAGCTATGTTAAAAATTCATTTCAGATCTCAAAACAGAAGAAGAAATGTTGACTATATTTTATGCTAGAAAAAACTGGCTAGAAATAGGGTAAAAAAATATAAATAAATTGAACTGAAAGTATTCAGATGTCTTTTCTCTATATGATTGAAAAAGATAGAGAGAAATGTTAAATTTAGATTTTAATATCAATGGCATGGCTTTCTTTTCTTTTTCAAAACAAAGAAAAGGTTCCTACTTTAAGCATTTCGCTTTAACGCCTTAAACGGTTTGTCCGTACGCAGTACGGGCTCTGACATTTTCTTTGTTCTGCAAGTGTTTTTAATTTTTCTGATGTATTATTTAGTGCTAGTGTTTTGATGCAATTTGTTCATGGAACTGAAATGTTTTACATCCGGCATTTTTTTTTTCTTTGTGAAAGCGGGAATTAGTATAGTGTTTTGTTACATTCATTAAAAATGTGCCTTTTTTAAGCTTGTTGCTGAAAAAGTTGACAGTTTAAGGGGCTAATAGTCGGGATGGACAACCTTAACGAAATCAGGTCTCTTTTTCTCCCTTTCACTAGTGTAATCATTAAATTTTATAAAAATATTTTGGAATCATAAACATGTTACGTTTCCCTACCCCCTCCCTTTTAAGTATTATTCAATTATTTATAACATAATGAAGTATGGGCACAAAATATTTTTATTCATTACGTATAAATGTAATTAAATCACTGATTTTATAGGATGGCACAGATTTGATAGACATTATACTTAAAGTGAAAAACATATTATTGCTAATATTGTGAATAATAATCTTTGGGGTCCTTATTCTATACCCAAAACACCATTAAATATGAGATTTTAAAATATTTAGCATATCACTCTTTTTCCTATAGCTTATATTCATACATTCATGTAAGTATCGATCAGAGGTCGGCAAGCTTGCCACATGTGACACGTGGTACAATTTTCAGTGCGCTCTGCCGTATACAAATTTGTCAAATCTTTGAGTGAATTGAAGTTGATAAATTTTTTTGTAATGGACTTTATTCGACAAACTTTTTCAGAATGATGGAAATTAATGGAATTGCAAAAAATCCAAAAAATAACTCTAAAGACAAATTTGCAGTCATTTTGTGAATTATTGAACGTCTTTAAGGGAAAAATTTAATTGTTTGAGGAGAGGAAATTGCATGTACTCTGATTTCCGCTTTTGGTTCTACATATCTAAGTAAAAAAAAATTTCAGTGATGAAAAATACTTCGAGTCCGCAAAGAAATTGTTTAACAGCTGAATGCTCTGAATCGCGTCAAATTGAAATCCACACATTTATTTTTATTTATCGTTTTATTTCCCTATAATTAAGGTTAATACTTATATTTTATGTTGTCTACTTCTTATTTTATTAAACATGTTTAAAAATACATAAAATATATGTACAATTTTAATTTTCTTATTTTTGACAGAGAAATAAATCATTATATTTTGTACTTTTTATTTTTATGTTAACAAAAATATCTTTAAATGATACAAATTAATATGTAATAAAACTGCAAATCTATATTAACGACTTCTCTAAATCTGCATGCATTATCAAGGGGAAAGAATCGTTTCAAAAATGTCCTACGGTATGAAAGCTGAATCGTATTGTTAGATTAGTTTGGCACGCCACAGCTAAAAGGTTGCCGGACCCTGGTATAGAACCTTAGAAATCAGTAAACACAGCATTCACTTTGGCGGCAGTAGCAACATTTATCCATCACTGCTCATAATCCAACAAAAACACAGTGATATGTAACGGGTACTACAGTTTATGCAGCTTCAACACTAGCCACAGTTCATCAATCGTAGTAATTCGTAACTGGTAGGTGCCCTTCGTTTGGTAACCATTGACTAGATCAGGGATGGCGAATCTTTATGGTTCAACGTGCCATTTTTTTCCCAAGAAAACGTTTAACGTGCTGTGTCAAATAATTTTAACTTGGGATTATTAGGAAAATAATAAAACTAAATATTAACAACTCAAATCTCTTTATTTACTATTAAAAAATTCATTTTGTACTGCATGTAAGTGGTTTAATTCAAATTAAAGTAACACCAGTGTGACTTTTTGTGGTGCATTAAATGACAAAAAACGCATATTAGGATTGTAAAATGTTACTTTTATCAGAATACATGCTAATTGGAGTCATCTGCCAAACCGGTTTCTGAGCATTTAATTCTTTTTTTCTCTGGCTCACTTTTTTGACAAAAATATTCGTTTCAAAATGCCTTTTTTACAGAATATTTTACATACCATTGTTCCAGAACATAAAACACACACCATTTTGTCTCATTTATTAATCTTGCCATCTTTCTCGTCCACTAAATTTGAAATTCTCTGTTATATTTACTATCTTGCACTGTGTCTGTGTGTGCTAAGCTAGCCCCGTGAAATAAGAGTAATAAGTCTCAGACAAACTTTGCATGATTAACAATTGTAGTCCACAGCTTAAATAAGGCAATATAATAACAAACGTGTTTGAGCGTTTGTTCATGATACTTCATAGTGAACTTTGTTATTTTGAACTAAAATGCAAGCTGTTTTGATCGGAGTGCCCAAAATATTGTATTACGTGCCATCAATGGCACACGTGCCACTGGTTCGCCATCCCTGCACTAGATGTTTCCTATTCGTGATGGGCGTCAGTACAACAGCTGTACGAGCCAAGAAAAGCCAGGTAGCACGTTATTAATCGTGTTTCATTCAGCTAAAACGTGACGTAACAGGCTTCAAAGGTAAGAGCTATGGAGCTCAACGCATCAAAAATGTAAAGGCTGATGGTCAAAGTGCCAGAAACATGGTGAATGAGACAAGTTTCAGTGGCACCCCACAGTTCTGAGACATTTATTAAAATGATGTTGGTCCCACTTTTACATCAATGACAGCCTGCTCACGTCTATTAGGTGCCACTACTGTCTTCTTCGTATTCTAAATAACGAAGAAGAGCTTGGAATGTATTAGCACATAATTCATTATGCTTCTTTTGAAAAAATTAATTCATTTTGCCAGTAGCGCACAGAGGAATTTTTCAAGGTGAGGGGGGATCCGGGGTCGGAAGTTCACCATTCTTGTATCATGCTCCTTTTGATTTTGTCGATTTTCGGGAACAAAGCACAGTAAAAAACTAATTATTGAATAAATAATTAGCATTAATTAATAAAATTAATCATTAATAACAAATACTTAATTAAATTTGATGTACTATATACTTAGAATTATAATCAATTGGGAAAAAAATCAAGGGCTTTGGGGGAGGTCTGGACCCCCAGGACCCCCCTTCTCCTTCTGTGTGCCACTGCATTTTTGCACATATCCAGTAATACATTTGCACTATTACATGGTCATTTAATATTTCATGTTTGGTTTTATTATCTTCATTTAACCAATCAGGCGCTGCTTACTTCTTTTGTTTTCAAGATTTTCAGTAAATCTTCATTAATTCTTGGTGATTTTTTTTAGCCATACAATTTAAAGTATTTAACGGGTTTTATTGATTTACAAGCTATGTCGTAAATATCATCCATCTCTACCAAATTCTCATGAGTTTTATTTCACGAAAAATTACATACTTGTTCAGATTCAAGGGTTTATTTTAGTTTAGTATAAAATATTCCAGGGGGATAATCAAAACACTACTGTGCATTTTAAAGTACTATCTTAGGATGATGATAGGTCAAAATAGCAAGTTTTGTGTTTGGTAATTGTCTTTTGTATTAGTTTTTAATTTAAATATATATTTCTCTCAAACAAATTTTAATTTTGATTTATGAATTATCTCTTAAATGATTTTTCTTCTTCTATAACATTATATTTAGAAAATCTTATATGGTGCAACACTAAAAAGAGATACCAGCTCTAAAGGAATGTACTTGATATGTAATGGTAAAACACCAATCCTCAGTCCCATTAGGAAAACAAAATATTTAAAAAAAATATACGCTTGCTTTTTCGAACATAATCACATGTTTATATTTTGAAATCTGTTAAGATTCTCTCAGATATAACGGGAAAATAAAACCTGCTTTAGTGCCAAAACTGGTAGAAGTTTAAAAATCCCATATATTGAAAGATTAAAGTTGAAAGTAATGTTTTTAAATTAATGGGAAAATATGTCTCGCGTAAATAAGAAACAAATTAACTTTAAACTATTTGAGTTTAAAGCGTAGGTAAGAAAACAGATACCTTATTTTCTTAAATCTTAAAAGGAAACTCGATTATTTCTCTTCAAAAAGAAACTATATAACAGGCGATCTTTCTTTACACACACATTAAACGAATTTAACTCTCACATTACGTTATGTTGACACCGTAAATCCTATTAGTAAACCTCATTTGCTGTAAAAATAAACTTTCAAATCACGTCTAGTAAATTTATTATGAAGCCGCAAGCATAACATCGTACGGTGGAATGCAGGATTTAGAGGAAAAAACCCCATATCTCATTTTTATTTTTGTTGAAAGCTGGTTGTAAACCAAACGAATAAACTTATTTCAACGTATTTTTTAATTTTTATTTATCTCTCTCTTCTTTTAGCGGAATAGTATCTCAACATTCTCAGAGCTAAGAGATCTGAGTAACTTTTTTCCCAACATTATTGACATTCGGTTCGCTTTTAATGGTTCTCTTAAATTCCGGTTGGAATTCAGCGGTAACGGAAGCATTTCCTTGGCACATGTTTACGCCTTGAAGTATAAATACTGCCTTTATTTAGGGGATAGGATTACGACGAGTTCACCATTAACTATTTATAGGTCTCGTTTCTATCCTCTATTAAGCATTAATATCGCTCGATTTAGTTTTACGCCTCTTAAAAGTTATATTTAGAGCTTGTTTTAGGAGGCAATCTAATTATATTTTCACTTTAAAAAAAAAAAATAAACGTTTTCGAATGTGGCAAAAAAATAGGCAGTACATGTATGAATAATTTAAATCTTAGTTGTTAACCTGCATGTATTTTATCTGCATTTGTTTTAGTTTATGTGAACTGTTTTGTTAAGAAATAAAATTATTCATCCAGTCCAGTAAGAGGGCTTGGACCTTTTTGAACAATCTTTTTTTTCATTTATGTACTTAAAAATTATATCTTAGCATTTAATATAATGTTTCTATTCAAGAAAATCATACGAGATGAAAATTGTGTACATATTTTTTTCACACAATTTTGAAAATTTTAATTTTTTAAGAAAAATTTGGAATTTTTTTTTTTTGGTTATTAATTTTTGAGCAGAAATCGTTTGGTAATATTCGTAAGAATGTTTCAAAGAAATTTAGAGATCGATTTTACAATAACTTAATTAGTTTTAGAGATAATAAAACTCAATAAGAAAGCCAATATATATCTCCTACATTTTAATTTTATTTTTAAAAAAGTATTCAATTTATAGCAAAATGGATCCCTAATTTTGCTATATGCATCACATATAACTCACAGGAAAAAAATGGAAGTTATTGGTAAATAATTGGGGAAGGAGTAGCATTTTGAATACGAAAAAACACAAACTGAGAAGAACCTTTTCAAAGTTTATAATTTTGAAAAATTAATTATTATAAGCTTAAATAAACACAAAATACTACTTTAAACTGCTACTACTTAATAATACTATGTGTTACATTTTTCTTAAAAATAATTACATTTTTAAATTATTTCAACCCGTATATTTTATAAGTAATCTCTTTTCAAAGAGTATTAATTGCATAAGAAAACTCAAAGAGAATGTTAAAAGTTGTTTTTTTCTGTCATAGCAGAAATTTTAAAGTTTCTAGCTTCATATAATACTGAAAGATTACATTTTTGAGTAAAAATGTGCTGAATAAGAACTGAAATTATAAAATTATTAATACAAAATGCCTTAATTAAATATGTTTAGATGCACACTTTTCAAAACCAAAAGGAATTACATTAAAATAATACTTCGGAAATATCCTGCTTTATTTGTAACAACATCTTCTTTTTAGTTATTATTTCACTTTTTAAAATAACTTTTTTTTATCAAAAAGCTTTTTTTATCGAAAAATAAAAGTTTCTAATATTTCGAATTTCCTAATTTGCTTGTTTAAATTTTTCAATTGAAATTTTTTAAAATGTCTAATTGCAAGGCATACAAAGGTAATATATAAATCGAAAGATAATAATGCAAAGAATATAACTAAATTAAAATAAAAAATGATTTTTAGGAGTGAGGGTTGTTTCCTAAAACGCCTATCCTGCTGTTCAATCATATACGCGGAAAGCAATGCTCCGTAAAATCTGAGTCTCATATTAAACTTAAACTTGCTCTTTCAATAATAAAATTCTGATTTAAAAAATAATAAATTTTCTTAATTTGTTTGTTCTATTATTCTAAATTTCTATACGTAAATAAGCAAAATATTTTTGTTTTGTTTTATATTCAGATTAAATAGCTTATATCACTGAATATCATGAAGGAATGTGGAAATTAAAAATGTAAAAATCATTTTAACATGTTGGAGGAAACACATATAATTTGCATAATATGTATCAAAATATAGAAGACACCAAATATCCAATATGAATACCCGAGTGCAAAATGAGCATAGCTAGCTGTAGACTACTTTAGTAAAATCAAACCCAGTTTTAGCGGTTGACCAATCTCCCCCCTCCCCCCCTTTGTTAATCTTATGGTGTAAAACCCAGTTTTTAATAAAGAAAATTTATCTTCAAAATTTATTACAAAATACTAAAAACAGATATGAGCTGTTGAATTTCTTACCGGTTAGCGAGACTGCAGGATGTGCCAAATCGAGAAACAACAAACTCATGAGCAGCAGCATAGAAAGCCATCATTGGAACCCATATGAGATATTCAAAAAATTTACTGGCAATGTTTACGAAAACATTTGTCATTAAGAAATCATACAAATAAAGCAAAATTTACAGAAAAAAGCATAATTGATTAGATTTACAAATGGTTAATTTTCGAAACTATCACACATATGAGGGCTGAGAAAGATCCTAGAAATTTTGATGTGAATCTTGTATAAGGGGCACTTCAAAAGTGCTATAATATGCATACATCGTCGTTTGACTGAAATAAATCATTGATTAGAAATCAGTATGATTCACCAGAATCTCACAGCGTCTTACGAGCAACTAAAAAACCTCGAACGAGACCACTGCATGTTCGTTCTCATGAGAAAGGATTTTCTTATCGAGAAATTGCACTTAGCAAGGTACCAAATGGAAGAAATTCAACTGTCTTGCACAGAAGAAAGCTCATGTATTCCGACCAGTATATGTGTGGACGAACATTCTCTCACTGAAATACAGCTTCAGGAAGTTTAGAGCCTGAAGATATCCACAAGCTTTTCCTGATGTAACACCCTCTCTTCAGGATCCTTAGAATTCGAAGTAGATGGGGTTGTCCAGTAGAATCTCATACATAACATCAGGTTTCCGTCCAATATTACGTTATACGAGTCACTCCGGGAGAAGGTAGTCTCCTTCGCAGCATAAAACAAACACTTGACTACTTTTAATGTCAAAATTGCAGTTGGATTCATCTGTGAATACGATTTGTTACCAATCGGTTCGCCATTGACTGTACTGCTGAGCTCATTGTGGTTCACAGTTATAAGGGGTTCTATTTGGGCTTTCTACTAATCCTCTTGGGTAAAATAATCTTTTCAACTGTGACTTCAGTTGAAAACAATTTTCGGTGAAGAAGACTTGGTTTTATGTAAGTTAGAACTTCTATTTAAGTGTTAGTCGTAGAGTAGGCGAGATGATGGTTGAAAGTTGAGACAGAAAAAATCATAGCGTTTAGTGACCGATGGTCGTATAATTAATTCAAGTGGGATATTATTCAAGTAATGAAGCAAGAGAACTCAGGAGATTAGATAAGAGCTATTATATAATTAATTTTATTAAGGTTGATTATTCCTCGGTTTTAGTGATTTAAGTGCATTCTCAATTAAGTTGTTTAAAGCTATTAAGTGACATAGTAAATAAAATTGTGTGGATTTAAAAATGGTTGATCTTTACTCGAACTCTCCAACATCAGCCGTAGACGGAACGTGACACAGTCATTGGAAAACTGTGGGGTTAAGGGAAGTTTAATTTTTTTCTTAATCTACGCTTTTAACAAATATAGAATTTCAAATTTAAGATGTTATCGATCTATGTGATATTCGCAAACCTTTTCATTTTAAAAAAATGTCAGTTATGTAATTATTTGCAGTACATCTTCAATTACATAATTCAGCTAACTTCTGATTCCAATTTACATTCCTTTGGGCAAAAATATTCCACTATCGCTCCAAATTGTTCTAGAAAACGCCGTTCCAATATTTCTTCAGGAGCCATTACGTGGTAATGATTTTCGGAATAGGTAATTAGAAAAAGAATAAACTAAGTTTTAAGAAGATTTTGAAGTTTTAAGAAGTTTTGATATTTGTATTTATTATTTGTTTGATTTTTTTTTCAAAAATTTCGTAGCACTTTTTCTGTTATCCCAAATTCCCAACAATATGTTAAGAAGAAAAAACATCATTTCAGTTTATTCAGGAACATTTTCTTTGCGTAAATTACGTGGGAAATTATTCAAGTTATGACTAGAAAATCCATATAGTCAATTAAAATTACACAAAAAGCTTTGTAGTTGTTTGATATGATCAATTAAAAGACTAGTGCATAAGTCACTTTTTACTAAGGGAACTCGAAAGCGAGATAACAATTGTTATAAAAGCTCTGATTAAAAAACTGTCTATAAATACGATCTCATTTTATAAGAAACATAAAATAACTCTCTCAGTTCCTTCATCTATTTTCATATATGGTGAAATTACATTTCAGTTGTCCCAAATTGTAAGAGAATAGTTTTCAAAATAAGTTAAAAATAATTATTTGTCGTTGTGTTTTGGAACAATAATCAACATTTTGAATAAGATAACTATTTAGAATAATTGTTGTTTTATAGTAATAAAAGCACTGTCTTCTTAATACAGTGCTTTCTCGTAATCACTTGCACTTTTTTGCTGTTGTTGAAGAATTTCGCTCAAGTGTTTTTCCCCTTAATTAAAGATACGTCACTTTTAACAATTACTTCAACAATCAGCAAGAGCACATTGCAACCATTTAATCGACTAAAATCTTCCAATTTTCCTCTTAGCATTTCTCAATATTTACCACATCCCCTAAGCGACAAGGCTTAAGTGTCACCCAACTACGCAGTGATTGATATCTTTTTCCCACGCCAAAAATAAACAGCATAAATAAAAAGAAGGGGGAAACCGCAAAAAGAAACCCATCTTTCTCAAAGCGAAAAGGGGGAATGAATCTTCTTTCATCCACTACGATCTTCTAAGACCCGTTAACGAAGACACTCTCTAAAAATATTGCATGCTAGTTCGGCCCCTACTTGCCTATTACGAGCCCTCTGAACATAACGGAGTACTACAGTGTTTCTAGGAACATCCTTTGGATGGTTACTGCTTCCGCTCATGCTGCAGGTTGCAATGTGTTTTTCGTTAAAATGAGATGAAGCCACATGCCTATCCTTTAGATTCTATGGAGTTCCGTAATTATCTTGGGAAAACTACATTTTATTCGTGAGAGCAACTGCTCGAATAGTATTTATTAAACAAAAAAAATTAAATTTCTTATTAAGGAAATTTTCATACAATATATAATTCAATTGAAAAGAAGTGAAATATTTAATCAAATTAAATAATAAAAGTTTAAAAAATACATGCAGATAAAAGGGTGGATAACTATAATGATAATCAACTTTACGACTTTGACGCACAAAGTATTTAATAATTATATGTAAAGATTTTTAACGTGAGAGAAGGTTCGCCTACGATAGGTCGAGCGGGGTGACAGAGTCACCCCAATATATTTTTAATTATTTTGCTCATTGTACACGATAAAAAATCGTAATTCTAGTGAATAATTTAATCAAGAGAAAGTACACTTATTTACTTTTAAGGACATTCAATTTATATTTGATAATTTGAGAAAAAATCCAATCTAACTTAACTAAAATGTTTCAAATGGGCGGGATTTTAATAAAGGACACAAATCTCAGACACTTTTCTTTACATTGCGGGAATATTTGCAGGTAAACCAGCCATATTTTGTCCTGGTAGTTTCATTGTTATTTGATGATCGACAAATAGAATGCTAAACTTTTTCTTGCTTGTGTCTTTTTGACAGCATGCAGTATGTCTTGTGGTCAACACTTGTGGTTTTATATCTTTTTTGATGGAGATTTTTAGATAGCAATT
Organism: Trichonephila clavipes; assembly: GCA_019973935.1. Taxonomy (NCBI): domain Eukaryota; kingdom Metazoa; phylum Arthropoda; class Arachnida; order Araneae; family Nephilidae; genus Trichonephila; species Trichonephila clavipes. Next base: position 195,726 of record BMAU01006916.1, on the reverse strand, counting down.
GAAAATTTTCCTTTCAACTCAAACGTTTCATGTTCATAGCTTTTCTCAAAGTTACTTTATCTTAAATTTAATATCCATTATTTCATCAGGTTCTCCATTGCTTGATCACTTTCAACTTCATCAAATAGAGATCACACACACACACAGATGCTCATTTCTTTTTTTTTATATTCAGCTAATTTACATATATAAAACATAATGAATCTTACAACACAGTATTCAAAACCACTAAGTCTATCACAAAGAAAAAATGTAGCCTGCTAATAAAAAATATTTTGGAACAATTGTGGTCGCGCGGGCAACTTAGTAGCCACAAGTACCTTAAGAGTGTAAAAAATGTTTGCCACTTCTAAAAAAGAGGGTGATATGTGACAAATAGTTTTTATTTCCATGAAGACGGACATATAGGAGGATATTGACAAGATCATTAGTAACAAATAAACAGTTTTCTCAGAATTAAAGATTACGTGAGCTTGGGGGGATTCTGTGCTCCTCGAGGCACCGCCCAGTTTAAAGAACAATTTTGACCACTAAAAGATGCTACTAAAAAGGCTTCAGTCGTATAAAGCCTTAGGAAAAATTTTCTTTATTTGCAAAATATCCTAAAAATTAAAATTATTATTGGTGAAAGCTGGTATGAATATTATTATAAACAAAATTAAAAAGTGAGATTATGTGATGAGTTCACCAATTTATAGGTAGTAATGGTAACAGCCGTCTGGGTGGCTAAAAGGCTGCAATCATGATAGTCACATGATAAAATGCAAACACGTGTTCACAATCGATTTCAAAACTGACATTAGACATGTTTTCATTTCAAAATTTAGGTAAACTTTAAATTTGGTAATTGGGTAATGATGTTCAAAAATTAAATTTGTTTAAAAAGTTTTAAAACTTTAAATAAAAAAACTTCTTATACATGTATTATTAAATAAATCACCTTTTAATTACCTGTATGCGTTATTACTGTTGAGAAATTTGTACTTTTAAAAGTAAAGTTTCTTCAAAAAGCAAGAATTGGCAACAGCAAAGCACATGAACTAGAGAGAGCATATACATTAGACTAATTATCTTCTAATATTGTGTTCATATAATAAGGTTATAAGAAAAAATTATAGTAAGGGTAAGGATATATATGGTTATAAATATGAGTTCGAGTATCCGGAACATATATTACTGTTAATAAAAATGGTTAAAAACCTTGCAAATATTCAATATACAAATGCACTATTTTTATAAATATACAATAGTTATAAATCATTTACTACTTTAAAAGAAAAGATGACATGTGTTCAGTGGCGAACACAAGGGGGGGGCTATGGGTCCAACCCCCCCTTGATTTTTTCCGATTGATTATAATTCTAAGTATATAGTACGTAAAATTTAAATAATTACTTGCTATTAATTATTAATTTTATTAATACAAGCATGATACAAGAATGGTGAACTTTCGACCCCAGACCCCCCACCCTTGAAAAATTCCTGTGTGCGCCACTGCATATGTTATATATGTTATGATAGAAACATTCGTTGATTTCAACAAAATTGAGTAGGATAATAAAAATATGTTTTTTTTCATCAACTCTCCTTTAAGTAATAGTATAATTGCAGTAGGATATTTTCATTGATTAGTTTTTGTTACGACAAAGTGTTCCCACTTAAGGTCATAAGCTAGCGAAGTGAGCCCTAAATGTATTGTTTTATTAAACAGAACAAAAAAAGAAGAGAGAGGGAGTTAAAGAAAACTTTTCGTCACACTGAGTTTTGAAGAAGAGAGTTTTTGTCACACTGAGTTTTGAAGAAGAGAGTTTTTGTCACACTGAGAGACAGAGGGAGAAAGAAAACTTTACAAGAGAGCAGTGAAAAACTAAAGAGAGAAACCATAACTTACGATTCAAAAGTAAATAAGAATGAATATATATTTGGAGAAAAATGATTTTGTTTTGATAGTGAATATGTTCTTTTTGAAATGAAAAAAAAATGGTGCGTGGAACGCCACGCGATAGAAGTGAAACTTCTTTGGAACATTGATTATTTGCTCTAATATTCCAAACTGACAGTGTACATGTCTCAATCGCCTAATTTGCATGAAAAGTATTCGTGGCGAATTGAGTCTTTCTGATACCAAATCCAAAGCAGGAAGATATGCTGGAATTTCTGGGTATACAAAACTATTATGTTTTGATAAATTTGGTATACTTTTTCTACTTAAACTTTGTCGGCAATTGTAACATTCTTTAATGTCTTCTAAATTAATTTCCAGTAAAATATTTTTCTGCTGCACAGCAAGAGTTCTCAAATAATCTCTAAACCATAATCTATCACAAATCGAAATCCCGTGACCGAAAGGATTATCAACGAATAGCTTTTGAATATATTTGTGAGCATTTTTATGGGTGCATGAATATTAACAGCGCAATGTTCAGCTACACGAGGGCTTTTGGCAACGGACTTCGCAATTTTGAACCATGGTCAAGTGACGAAGACGTCACCTGAGCTGGCACTCCCCCTCTCCTAACTACCACATCACACCAACGGGAGGATGTTTGAGCTCTCGATAGATTTAACGTGCATTGTTCCCCTACACGGTGGGTCTTAAGTGGTACTCAGCTCGAACTCATGACACGCCAGCCACGATCTGATACTTTGACCACTAGGCTACCGTGGCCACGCATTTTTATGGAAATCGTAGTCTTTGTAACGTAAGATAGAATTTATTATCGATTCACATGCATCAGTTCCAACACGCACTAGACTTGTTGAGGGTTCTGTAGTTGACGGCACAGGGTGTTTCACAAAGTCCGTATTAATCTGTGCTGTCATTAGAAGAGTCTGATTAGCATTCCCATCCCTTAACTCGACATTAAGAGAGTATTTTGTAATGTTTTTTTCCATGCTCGATATTCTCTCATGTGTACTCTGATGGAAATTTGGCAGTAGCACTTGATGAATTTGCACTAGTTTTCTGTTTGTCATTAAACTCGGCATTAAGAGAGTATTTTGCAATGTTTTTTTTTTTTTTTCGTGTTTGATATTCTCTCGTGTACTCTGATCGAGATTTGGCAGTAGCACTTGATGAATTTGCATTATTTTTCTGTTTTTTGTCGCTTTTTTTACTGGACTTGCTGTTTTTCCCTTTCATGAAACTCTTTTCCTCTTTGTGCATTTGATTTAGGCATTCTGACTAGAATTAATAATAATTCAACGCAAATCAAAATTAAAGAAATAAATTAGCCACCGAATGCATCGCCATGTAGCCAACAATCTAAACAAAATTTCAAAAAGGCACGCTTTTGCTGCGAGACCTATCTTGTCTACACCGTAATGCTCACACTGCAACTGATACGACCGCTGGTAATGTTCCCGGGTCTGGGGAAAAGGACCCCTAATCGGAAGGTGGACAAGTTGACCATTCGGAGACGTGGGCAATCATCCAACTTTTTCACGGTTAGGAAGAGAGTCACGTGGTGTGTCCCCGCTCCCCCTTTTCCTCCTCTGGCTCTCTCCTTACCATGGCAACGATTCGGGAGGGGGGGGATGGTGGGACTACTTCCGTTCGCTTTCCCACTGTTACGCAAAACTGGGCAATTTTCTCATTCACTCTCGTTTCAGCCCAAAAAGTTTCACTTCAAAAAGCAAAACAATATAAATTATATCAGTACCAATACTTGATTGGTATTTGGAAAAAAAAGAAAAACGATTGGTGAAAAACCATTCTAAACAGTTTTAATTAAGAACTCTTTGGAACCAAATCTACGGAATCTATTTGAATAATAAAAAAACTATTTTTCCTTCGTTAGAGGCAACAAGAAAAAAATCACTAATATCTCATTTATCAGCAAAAAATTTCCTTACTTTTGTACTTCAACATACATCTCTGTCTCAATTAATCCTTGGACACAAATATGATGAAATAAGTCTTGCGGAGATATTTTAATGGTTTGTTACATATTATTCAATAATGCCGAAAAGTGTTTTTCGATAAAGTTGAGTGGGTTTTTCGACTACTTTTTCATACATATCGATTAACTGCTTGGACCTGTTATTTCAATCTAGTAATTCAATCACTGTGTTTATTTGGATTCCATCTGCATTTCATTCATTACGTATCCTCGTAAAATGATATCAAGAGGTATTAAATCATGAGTGAGAGCCTCATTATGGATCTTATGTGAAGGGAGGGTAAATAATGTTCAATTTTGTAATTGCTTTGCAACAATTAATCAAAGTAAAAATATTTTATGCTACCCAGGAATCTTAATTTCTCTGTACTGAAGTAAAAAAAAACCCACAGAAATAGCATACGACTATCACAAAGAATTAAAATTAAATATTTCTTCGTTTGATTCTGATAATATTACTCTATGCTTCCGTTTTCCGAAAGGATTTTTTTCTCAACTGCCGATTAAAAGTAGCACGATTTGATCCCCAGCGCCACCGTTTTTTACATAGGCGCACGAATGGTGTGCATTGAGGGGTGGGAGAAGGGGGTGACACAAGTAAGCACATTTTTCAGTAAAATAAGTAAATCCTTCGCAAACACTTTCAATGTCATTTTCTTACATTTCAAAACCTTCAGAATAGTTTTAAATAAGCAACTGAATGAAAAAAATCGCATTTCGGAAAGTCGAATATATGCACGCGAGACAGATATATACGCCGGAGGTATTTGAGGTTAACATTTTAAGGGGTGTTGGAAAGCTAAAATCATACTTTTTTTAACCATTTTATATTTTTTTTACTTATTCAAATTATATAAATTTATACCTTTTTAAAAATACCTTACTTTAACATCTAGGGTAATTAGAAGCCCGTAAAAACTATTTTTAAATAATCATTGAAACTGGGCCGCGCCCATTAGAATGGCAAAAAATTTAAACAAAGTACTTCGTTTTTGCTTAAAATTTGAACATCTAATATAAACCAAAACATGTATCTTGTATTGTGAATTCAGCCTTTTATTTTTTATCTCTTAGCCGATTTGAAGTCTCACTGTATACTTTAAAATCAATTTATCTCAAAAATATAAATTTTGATGTTCGATGTACCTTTTCTGAGAAACTAGTGTTCCCAGGTATGCAAATTTTTATGATATATTTATAATGATGGCTAATATATACTGAAAGGAGCTTGTTGTAAAAAACTCAACAAATTATTTTTTACAAATTTTTTTATGTGAAAAATGGTTCAAATTTCGCAATGTTTGATAAAATATTTCATAAATTATTAAAAAATTCAAAATTAGCTAAAATCTCATTTTAGTATAATGAGAAAGGCGTACTTTAATTGTATGAAAAATTTCAAGCATGTACATATAACAGATTTTGAGAAAAGGTACATCGAAAACAGCCAATTTAACATTGTCAGTACATATAGAAAGAGAGGTTTCCAACTCCCTTTGAAGTTCTTAACTCGAATTATTTCTTTTCTTTTATTATTATCTTTTACTTTATAAATCGTTATATGTTAAATAAATAATGCTTTTTTACTTTGTATTTGACACGGTATATCTCATGTGGATTTAGTTCTAAAAATTGCATTTTATTTTCTTAATGCTGTGTTGTAATTTATGCTTATAATTCTATTACATTTTGATAAAAACACATTTTTAAGTATGAGGTAGTATGAAAACAACCATAAAGCTCACACATAGAGTTTTTAATTACTTCATTTTCATTTAAATGATTTTGGTAAATAATCTAAATCCTATATAGTCTACAAGGAAAATTCTTAGTATAATAAAGAGAATAAGAGAAACATTGGTAATCAATTCACATATATAATTTTTATACCTTTTTAAACAACATGTTCAATTCTTAAAACTAATAAAGCATGCTTTTTGTATTGGTAGTTGCGTGTTTTTTTCTCTCTTCAAAAAAATTTTATTCAGAGGAAGATTTCAAAATTTTTTAAAATACTTTCAGTTAGGAATTAGGTTCGTATAGCATATTAATCAGAAACACTATTACTGAAAAAAAACCCTTTGTACTGGTTGATTCAAAAATAATGTGACCAATTCCAGAGCATCACAAATTTTTATCGAATTAAGTTATTTACATGAAATTTTCAATGTGGTTTCCTTAGGCAGAGTACACTTTGCGTACACATTACGGCCAAGCCAAAAGGGCTTTTTGACCACTTTTTGGAGTATTTTTCCAACTTCCTCTTTGATTGCTTTTTGAAGCTTTTTGGGGGTGTTCTTACTTTACGTCTGCTTAATTCTTTTTTCAAGTATCCCCATAAAATAAATAATCGCAATGAACACAGTCAGGGGATTGAGGTAACCATTTCTCAGGAGGCAGAAAATTTATTTTTTAATCTTTCAGCCGTTTTATAGTTGATTTTGCAGTATGACTTGGTGCTGAATCTTGGTGAAAAACAAAGTTTCCTTGAGGGTAAAGACGTTTACTTTTTTTAATCAAGTGCTTCAAAACTTTATTCTGACAGTATTTAGCATAAATTTTAGCCTTTGGTTCTACAACAAAATGGTTTTATTAACCCTTGAGAGGACATTTCCATTCATACCATAACACCTGACAGCTCACTTGCAGTTTGTGAAGCAGCTGCGTCTTTGCGTCGTTTTTCGCATGAAATATATTGTATCTTCGTTGATGGATGACGGATGAAACAATGCTTCAACCTTAGTTACCCATTCTTTGTATCTACCTTTGCTTGGCATTATATACAGAGGCCAAGAAAGTTTTCTTCATTTTTCTAACAGATATTTGAACACAGACTGATTTTTTCCTTTTTTATAGCCAATTTCCTTTATCTGACAATAGTCAATTTCATCTTTTCAGTTTCTTTTTTTCTTTTTCCTTAAGAACTTCCTTTCACCCACATTTTTTTCTTCGAGCTTTTGATTGCCAGCCAAATTTTATTTCTTTTTAAAGTTTAGATAGTATTCCATTAGCAAAATGTCTTTTCTGATTTTTAAATGCTTTATTTATAACAGAACTTGGGCAAGCATCTTTCAAAGACATTACAATTTCGTTCCGGGTTTGATGATCTAATTTGGGAGCCATAATTTACTCCCTGAAATAAAAATGGTTAGATTGGTAATTTTAAATTTCATTTTTAAAATATAACTAGCAGAAAATTGATAAAAATTTTGATAAATTTTTACAATTGATATATAAATATATATATATATATATATAATATAAAAATTCAATATATATATATATATATATATATATAATCCAATATAAAAAATTCAATATATAAATATATATATATACATATATATACATATATATATATATACATATATATATATATATATATATATACATATATATATATACATATATATATATACATATACACAAATATATAAACGAAAATATAAAAATAAACAGATAGATATAAACCTAAGATAACTATAATTAGGAAGAAGGCATAGTAGTATAATGACAAACTCCTGGCCTTAGGAACCAGGATTTCAGGTTTAAACATGCTTTGGGGCCAACCAACCTTCACCTGTAAATTGTCATACTATGTACCAAGAGAAAAGGAAAGAATTATATATGAGAAATTTAAATATTAAAAAATCATTTAACTAAATAACATATGAACAAAAACATATAGCCTACTTTTATTCGCAGTGTAGACGTAGGTTGGGAGTGCATCAACTAGTAATGTGTTCCCGCCAAATACCAGGGAGTGAAAGCAGATCCGCATAAAATTAATTGCGATAGGTTATTAAGAAATTTATATATATATATATATACTTTTAAAAATCATAAAAATAATATTCATATAAAAATTAGTGTAAAATATAAATTAAACGCAAAAAATATAATATTATTAAAATTTAATAAGCATGTGGCGCCATCTATTTAATAATTGTAGAATAAATTATGTATTGTAGAAATTTAAAAACTCATTACAAAACATAATGGCAGTAAACAATTACAGTAATACGAATTGTATCATTAAAAACCATTATAAATATAATTACAAAGAAAGTTAGCAGGATATCCATGTTCAATACAGTGATTAAAAAATTTTTTAAGATTATATATATACTTTTAAAATTGGTCACGCTTATTTTGAATCAACTGCTATGTATGATGTTTTTCAACAATAAATAATAAATGCAAATTTTTCTGTCCCGAATATTAGTGAAATTCGTTCAATATTTGTGGCATTGTTTCAATGAATTAATTATTTTGTGTAATCAGTACTATAGAAATAATAAAGCTATTATAAGTAAGAGTTAGTACATAAAGAATTTCAGAAGTGGATTAAATCTCTGTCTCCTGAAAAAGAGATTATGGTTTTCCTTTCTTTTTATCGAGATAAAAATTGATAAGCGGATATGCTTCAGAATATATTTATCTAACAGTATTAAACTTTATTAACTGTAAAATATCCAAAAACTATTTTTCAGAGATATTTAAAAACATTTCCTACGGGGTACGAGTATATGAATCTATTTAACGCAATGTCTTTAAAGCAGATTTAAAGCGGATTAAATCCCTTCACAAAATGTAAGCTTAAACAAATGCCAAAAAACAAATTTTAATCCATCAAAAAGTTTCTTATTCTTTTACAAAATATCTTCTTTTGAAAAGTTTTTAAAGGTCAAAAAATCATCAACATGAAGGCTCAAAATAGGCTTTCTTATTATACTTGCAGATATATCTGAAGGAAAAGATTTAGCCTATAGAAAGATAAAATGTTAATAAGGATGATATTAATCTTCATCTACTTGATACTTAGGTAATATTCCAAAATTATCTCTGGATTAGGTATAGTATTATACATTCTTATGCATAGTTTGTAAAGTCCACTTAGAATCTTGAGGCTTAAAAGTTTTCTCAGTTGTCGGCATATCAGTTTCATGAACATTAAGGACTAAAATATGGGTGTTTTTTTTTCTAAAAAAAGAGAGATTTTACCATTAGAAGGAAAAGAGTATAAAAAAAAACAACGAAAATCTTTTTATTTTTTTTTTTTACTTTATGCTTAAATGAAGATTTCATACAAAATTATGAAGCAAGTTAATAAGACATTACGTGGAACCTAATGTTTATTTGATCTCTATAATATTTGATGAGTATATTGTGAGGAGTAGAAAGTTTGGTACGTACAGCAGAGTGAACATCGCGTAACACAAAACTGAAGGAAATGAAATATTTTTTAGTGATGAAAGGATATTGCAAAAAAAGCACTATATCAACAAAATCAAGTTTGTTTTATTTCCACAGAAATGATTAATAAAACAAAAACATTTACAAAAACATAAAGAATTCAATAAAAAAATTTCAATTTTTTTTTTCGAAAAATAAAACATTTATTGAGTTTTTGAAAAATAATCTGATATTTTCTTTGCATTGTTTTTTTAGTATCAAATTGCTAAAAAATTGTCCGATGTCGTCCATTTTGTTATTCCTTTCACCATTGGACCTAAAAAACTGCGCATACTCTCCGTTATGTTCCTCATTTCGGATCTGCATCAATGATATTTTTTGAGCTTTAAACAAACTCCAAAATGTTTTTATATGTCATAATTGGGACTACTACTGCAAGGAATTCTTTCGATAATAGTATAGGACAGTCCAATCCGGCTGGTGTTTTCCGTATTTTGTTCCTTCCAAGAAGGGAAATCTTTTCATGTTAAGCGATTTTCGTTTCGTGTTAAGAGAAAAAACTAATGAAAATACATATTAGTTTGTCGGGATCGTTGTATTATTTCATGTTAACAGATATTCGTCTTAAGGCTGTTTTCGGTTAATGTTAAAGAATAGGACCCGAATTTGGAACATTTTTTCAGATAAAAAAGAAATGAAAAATTAATATGATACTGGCTTCACTATCCTTTAGAGAGCAGCATTTTTTTTATCATACTTCCCATTTTTAACCGAGTTGATTCATTTTTTTCTGGTATAAAATGTGTTTCGCATTTTTTATCCTATACCGTAATGTTAAATGGGCTTTGCCTTCACGTATTAAAACAAAAAAAAAGTATTCACGGAATATTTTGAAATTTTTAAAAGCACTTTATTGTTAACAGAGCTACGAGTTATAATATTGCAAATTTCCATGGAAATTGGGTCATTTTTCTGTCTGAAATGTGCTTCGCGTTTAGTTAGAGCTCTCGTACTTTTAACAGAAAACAGCCTTAAGCATTTTCGCATTAAACATATTTCACGTTATGTTTTTTTCTCTAGGATTATCCCTAATTTATGTTCGCTTAGGTATATAAAGCTATTGTTTATCATGAATTGATAAAGGGTTTCAAGTTCCTACTTGTAATAAAACTTTACATTAGTAAATGGGAAATCGAAATAATTACAATTTTCCTAGCATATATTAAAAATTGAAATTGTATTCCAGTGCAATTAAAATGATTTGTATTTTGAGAAACTTACTTCCCGTGTTCATTTAATACTGATGAGACAAATATAACTGTTTGCTTATGTTTTCTAGAAGATAATAAAGCCTAAATAGATGTGAAAATATATGTAATGAAAACATTGATTTGAGTTCAAATTTATACATCTCTGTGTGATTTTTCTATTGATTTTGCATGGTTAATTTCCTTTTCTAAGGCTTTACAAAAAAAATTAAACTGCATATACGGAATAAATAATACAGTAAACTTTGATCAATTTATTTTTAGTCCCTTGTGTGGTCAATTTATAAAGGTTATACACTTGAAAATGCATAGAAATTAAAGATATTGGTTTTCTCGTTATTAACATGTTGGTGTTGCGTATATTGTTGATTAGTTTGCTGTTATAAAAGCTACTAAAACGATGCAACCTGAAACAAATAATTTACTGTTTCGTTATTTCCAATTGAAATACTTTTCTTGACTATTTTACTTCATAATCAGAATGAGCCATTGATTTCAATTTTAATATTAAAATAATATGGAATGAATATAACTCGTTTGTCATAAACGCAGAATTTATAGTCATGAATACAGAAATACATTGTTTTACCATATTGCTAATAATATTAGTGTAAGCTTTTTTTTTTGTGTGTGTGTGCCTATGTGAATACCTTTCCAAATCTCATCAAACTTTAGAGTTTAATTTATAAACGGCACATTAGTTATTATAATACTTTTTGACTCACAATTTAATTTTCAAATGAAAAAGGATAAAAAAAATCGGAAGTTTTTTAGAATTTTTTAAATTATATTGTTACATAACGGTAATGTTTTTAATGCATTGTTCAAAGATGACACTTGTTGTTACTTATATATTTTTCTATTAAATATTTTAAGCAACCATTTTAAATTCGGTTCTGTGTCATGACTCTTAAGATGTCAGAATTATTTTCAAAATAAAATCACGCGCGCGCGTGTATGATTTTAAGTCTTATTATATAATCACGCATTCTCTGTTGCAATACAGTTATGACTTCTTGGATTCATTTGAGGTACTGAAGTTGTAAACAATTAAAAAAGCTGAGACTGTCCTTTTTCATATTTAACATCCAAGCAACAAAGAATTACGAAGTTCTAATCCGTAAGGAACTTGATTTAAAATGAGTTTATGTCGATTTTTCAAGCCATTAGACACACAATTTCTCAGACAATTTCTCTGAAAAGATCTAATTTTCAGTTTGAGATTCAGTTTTTTAAAACATTTGTTAAGAAAATTATCGGTATTATATAAAGATTTGTACAAGTCGTAAGAGGATTCATGACGGATATAACAAGATTTGTTACAATTAATTAAAGATAACATGATGATTATACCTTTAATTAAATTTAAATTAAAAGCATTTAGTGTTTGAAAATTTAGATTCATTTTATGTTGGAAATGTTAACAACTTTCATTTATATCCTAGTTTAACATTTTTATTAAAAAAACCCTTAGCTATGTAACTTATTTTTATAATTTATTTAGAAAATCGGACTATTTATAAAACCATCAAATTGTTTAAATGAGTGTTTTATGTAATATTATATGTATTCTACCATAATTAAATTATACATAATACAAAATGAATAAAAATTGCAATCCGCTTTTTGTCATTAACGTTAATTAGACATACCTTTTTTATAAGCCAGTGTTTCTCAAACTGTAGGAATACCTCCTGGGTAGGAGGAGGGTGTTATAATCTTACGTATGGGGGCATGAACATATCGATAAGTCAAAAATAAAAGATTAGTTAAAAAATTATTCATTTACTGAAAGGAAGGAAAATTTAAGGCTTATATCAATGCTTCTCAAACTTTCATTATTTTCAATCCAATTTTCAGTCATAATTTTCATCGCCCCTCCCATGTAATAACAATGTATTGAATTCAATAATGTACTTTGACGTAAAGCTACAATACTACTTTAATTATAAACCGTGCGAATTACCAAGATAGGTATTAGTTTTTTTTATGTAATTCTATATATAACAAGCCCATGGGGTCGCTGGAAATTGTAAACTTGTTCTTAACGTGGTATTGTTAAATTAATTATCAAATACAATGTGCAGTACTGACATATTTATAAATATAATATATCTGTATAAATGCGTATTTTATTTTTTATTATGTTAGAATGTATTTCGTTTTGATTTCTCTCTTTCAGTAAATTTATAATATTTTTAAACAATGCTTTATTTTCGACTTATCGATATACTCGCCCCCTCATTGGGTTTTTAAGCCCCCTAGGGGGCGCACCCCCAGTTGGAGATACGCTGGCTTATACTGATAATTTGTACGGTTTCTAATTTAGGTTGTAATGTAGCTTAAGTTTAAAGTACTTCATTATTGCATGGAAGTATTGAAATAAAAGGATCGTCATTGTATGGAGGAGGCACAATGAAAATTTTTATTGAAAATTGGATTTCATTGTATGAGGGGAGAAGGGGGTTATGAAAATTTTTACTGAAAATTAGGTGTCATTATATGAAGGGAGGGGGTGATGAAAATTAAGATTGAAAGCTGGGTCGTCATATTGAAAGTTTGAGAAACACTGCTGTAAGTTAAAAGAAAAGTTAAAGCTCAAAAGCAGCATTACTTAAGTTAATGATCTTGTATTTTGAGAATTCGCGTTTCTTCGAATTAAAGTTTCATAATCGATTCAATCGATACATTTCTGTCATTTATTAACAGAAACGTTCAAAAATCTCACAATTAAAACCTTTTAACCTTCCGAATTCGACTTTTAAAATTCACGCACGTTCTTCTCTAAAACTAAACTAACCAATCACAGAACGGGGAGCCTCTAGTATCCCAACACTTAATAACGAAAGCCGAAGCAAAAATAATGAGCTCCAGTGTCTCTGTTTGCTAAATCCACCAACTTCCCTTTCAGTTGCATCTGAGAGTCAGCATTGTGCCACGTTTCCATCAAAACACTTAATTTGCAAACTAAACAGTTACCTAAGACGCGAACGGAAATTGAGCCGAACAAAGAGATAACTGACTGCCATTTCCAAAATATATAAATCGCTTCCCTAGGGAATTGTGCAGGCGGGCACACGTGCATAGCATTTTTAAACATTATCTCTTTCTCCATTGGCGTGAGTCTTAAGACACGTCTTTTAGTCGATATTGTTTAATAATTTATAAAGACTAATGGCACCCTCCACTGTGCATTGTCCAAAATTTTATTCTCTTTGTTGAGCTATGTCTGCGAACGAGCTGTACTTAACAGGGTCTATGCATTGTTTATGAATGCAATATGAGAATAATACACATCCCTATCTTGGCTTTTTGCCGATATGCGTTGGGAGATTGGTTGTTTGTGTGAAAGTGTCTGAAAGAAATTGGCCATTTCTTAGTTACTTATGCATCTTTTCCGGGAATTGGGTGGCACGTTTTTTAGCGGGATGGAAAAAGAAAATAGCGAGGCGTCATCACAGAAAAGCATTATTTATTTATCACGGTGAAAAGATGATTTTTAAAATATAATTGGTATACTTTGTGGCATGGTTATGGTTATTGTATATTCATGTTCAAAGTTCATTCAAAACTTAAATTGGAAATTTTTTTGTCGCATTAAAGTTCATTCAATATAGAGATAATGAGTTCTACTAAAATTATGTATGCACAAATACAATATATTACTGCAATCTTATTTTTTAAAAAAATTTGTAATGATGTCTGCCCTAAATATTGGTTTTTTGAAAAAAAAATACACATTTTCTCTGAATGAGATTAAAATCTAGGATTCCTTTTGTGTATAAGTGTTATGTATTCTAGGATAGACACTTCATTATTTCTGCTCGAATGAAGATTTTTTGTATTTTAATACACTTTAGATTAGTTCTTCAAATATACATTCAGATCAAAAGCTGCATCTGTGAATTTTTTTAGAATGAGCAATATAATTCTTAGTACTGTACATTTTTAAATTTATGTGCTATAACAATAGCAAAAACGAATTTTTTGCTTCAATCTTAGCATTTTCAGCCGACTGGGTGACATACTTGGTTTATTGCTGGTTTTGTGCGCCGAAGGTTGCGGGTTCGACCCCGGCCCAATTCGATTAATTTTCATGATGCAGAAAATCGACAGCGTCCATATCGTATGATTATGTGGCAGGTAAAAGATACCTTGAGCGCCTGTTTTCCTTTGGATGCTCTCGGCGAAGTTAAATTCCCTAAGAACGGTTTCGCATCGTCAGAGCTCAGGTTCTTCCCTCTGAAGAGGAATATGAGCTTGAAAATTTCTTACAGCTACTGGTTTTTCTCTTATATGGTACTGCGTTAAAAAGAGATACCAGCTCCCGTGGAATGTACTAGGTCTGCAATGGCAAAACATCAATCCGCAGCCCTAATAAAATAAAAAAAAATCATAGAATTTTCCATAATTATGTGTTTTAGCATGTATAAAATAATTCTTGCCTTACATAATAACATAAATGCAATTAACAATAAAAAAATATCCATAGTAAATAAAGGAGTTTATTTAATATTTCTATCTACTAACAATCCGAGAAATAATGGAAAATACTGATCGATATAAATTAATAAATATGTAAATAGCAAACAGGAGGAATGTTAACTTATTTTTACCATTATCTCGAATTTCAATTTGATTTCTTTATTTCTTTATAAGAAACTTTTTTATAAAAAGAAATAGTACAGTCGAGAACCTGCTTTTGTGCGGTCTTTTTTTATGCGATTTCCTTTCTGTGCGATATTTTTTCTACGCGGTGTATAAATTTCAATGGCTTTGGCGCCAATGTAATGTTTTCTATCTATTTACTAGTGGTGTAACGCAGAATGTTAGGACCCCCGAAAGTCAGGTTTTGCCTTTACTACTTTATAAATTGGGTAAATACGTATTTAGCGTAAGTCAGGCCTTGGGCTCCTAGAGTCCTACTGTTGTGTTGTGTGACTTCAAACTATAATTAGATGCACATTTGAGCGACTTCCTTTAAATATTATTTTAATATATCTCTACTTCACTGTACAACACATTACTAATTACAGATACAATTTCATAGTTGCGTGTTATTTATATACAATCCTCCACTCAGTCACAGTTAAGTCTTTAACTGGTTACAGTTAAATATACCACATCTCCTCCCTCCTTAAAGAACAAGTCTCTCCGGAGGCCGCCTGATTCTCCCGGAACGCCTAGGAAATGGCCTGTCTGGAACTGGTGGACTCCTCGTCTCGAGTCAGTCTCTTTTAGCTGAAGACTGTGATAGATCTGGAACCGCAACATCAGTTGATGGCACTCCTTGTACGGAAGATGAACCCAATTCCTTGTTCCGATCCTTAGAAATATCTTCCGCCGTTTCTGCATGCTGAATATTAGAGTTGTTTTCTCGAACCTCTGATGATGGAAATCTCTGGTGCATAAGTGGAATGATGTTTTCTTGCACTTTATCCCCACTGGACGGATCTGATCAACATGTCGTCTCACGAGGGTTCCTTGAACATCAATGATGTAGTGGAGTACGCCATCCTGGTTTACAATGGTACCAAACTTCCATCTAGTATTAGCTGCTCTGTAAACTCTCACAGCCACTCGATCTCCAACATCAAATTTCCTATCTCGGAATTCGAAATTATCTCTTCGTAATTTATCCTGAATTTCTGTTTTCAATTCAGGTAAAAGTAAATCTATCCTGGTTCTAATGTCTCTTTTAAGAATAATATGGCTGGACTAAGTGTTGTAGTTACATTAGGAGCTTTTCGGTATTGCATTAAAAATGTACTTAATTTCTGCTGTATAGTACCTTCGTATTTATGCATAGCTCTTAATGATTGCTTTAAAGTAGCAACATAACGTTCTGCTTGTCCATTACTAGAAGGCTTGAAAGGTGCACTAGTTTTGTGCCTAACTCCATTTTTATGCATAAATCGCTGAAATTCATAGGATGTAAACTGAGATCCATTATCGGTGACAAGTACCCTAGGTAATCCGAATCTTGCAAAACTATCTCGAAGACATTCGATGGTTTTTTTGGTTGTGGTTACCTTCATAGGGTATAAGTACTTCTAACCATTTGGAATGAGCGTCAACGATCAGGAAAAAACGTGTGTTCAAAAATTGGTCCAGCAAAATCTACAAGAATACGTTCCCAGGGCATACTGGGATATTCCCAGTAATGAACTTTAGATTTTGGAGGATCAGCCTTATATCTAGCACAATCGACACAGGTTTTTGCGGCTTCTTCAATATCGTTATCTATATTTTTCCAATAGACAAACGATCTAGCTATAGCCTTCATTTTTACTATTCCAAAGTGTCCAGCATGTAATTCTTCCAGAACGTTCTTCCGAAATTTCCTTGGAATACAGACCCTTTGTCCGTACATAATAGAACCATCCTCAATGGTATACTGGGCTTCCCTCCCTTGCAAATCTTTACCTTCCCTTAAGGCTCTTAAGAGGGGACCCAGCTCTATATCTTTACTCGTCTCCTGTCGTAACTCCTTAGAAGTAACCGGTACTGCTTCAATCTGTGACATCTGAAATATTGTGATGTCATCTTTAACTTCAAGCTCTTCGGATGTTTTTGGTAAACGAGAAAGAAAGTCTGCATTTCCGTGTTCAATCGTTTTACGGAATATTATATCAAACTCAAATGACTGCAAAATGAGCGCATAATGTAAAAGTCGGGTAGCTGCCAACACTGGTAAACCTCTTTTTTGAACCAAAAATAGCTATCAAAGGTTTGTGATCTGTTATCAAAGTGAATCTTCTACCTTTCAAATATAGATAAAACTTTCTTACTGCCCAAACTATTGAAAGAGCTTCTTTATCAATTTGGGAGTATTTTTCTCGGACCCAGATAAAGTTCTTAATGCGAACGCGATCGGACGTTCAGAGCCATCTGGATATACGTGTGACAGAACACAACCAATACCAACTGGAGATGCATCACTAGCTAAAGTTAAAGGTAGGCTAGAGCATAATGCACCAAAATTTTAGGTGAACAAATTTCCTTCTTTATTTGCTCAAAGGCAACCTGGCAATCCTTCGACCATAAAAATCTAACATTTTTTTGTTAAATTATTAAGAGGATTAGCAATAGTAGCTAAATTTTCACAAAATTTCCCGTAAAAATTAACTAACCCTAAGAAACTTTTTACTTCATGAACATTTCGGTGTACAGGAGCATTTATAACGGCTGAGATCTTTTCGTCAGTTTTATGTAACCCTTTTGAATCGATTCTATGCCCAAGAAAATTTATTTCATTTTTGGAAAAACTTACTTTTATTTAAATTAAGCTTTAGCCCGTGTTCTCTACATTTCTTAAAAATTCCTCTAAAGCTGTAAAATGCGAAATTTCATCGCTCCCTGTTATTCTAGCATCATCCATAAAGACCTTGACTCCATCCATACCCTGAAATAGTCCGTCAACATAGCGCTGCCAAATAGCAGGTGCCCCATTTAATCCATACATAAGTCTTTTACAAATATATAATCCCTTGTGGGTATTTATAGTCATTAATTTCTGACTGTCGGGATGGACTTTCATTTGCAAATATGCATGCTTAAAATCTAATTTTGTAAATTGTTTTCCCCATTTAAACTACCAAAAATTTCATCCAATCTTGGTAAAGGATGCTGAGGAACAATTAAATTTGGATTCAGGGTTACTGAATAATCAGCACATAGTCTTATACTACCATCGGATTTAACAACAGGGACTACTGGGGTTGCCCATTCAGAGCTGTCGACTTTTTCTATGATACCCTCTTTTCAAGTCTGTCAATTTCGTTTTCAACTCTCTACCTTTGAGAGCAAAGGGTACTGTTCGAACCCTACCAAATATAGGTTTTACTCCATGTCTGAGTTTTAATTTAGCCTCATAATTGTTTATTTCTCCTAATTTATCATCGAAAAACACACACACACACATACTCTCTTAGAAGGTTATTTAAATTTTGTTCGGTTTTTGCTCTAAAAGCTTTAATAGCCGGCCAATCTAAATGAATTTTATAGAGCCATTCCCGACCCTGAAATTTCCAATACTCATTACACTAACCGCTCCCCCCCCGTATCCAATTCCATAGAACAACTTTTGTTTTCAATTTTTAAATTTATCATAATTGGAGGTCTCGTTTTGGTTCTTCCTCGTGTAATATATAATCCTGAATTTTTAATTCGTATAGTGGAATTCTATTTCTATCTTCAACTTCATTTAATAGAGTTACCTGTTTTTGTTTAACCGATTTCGCATTTGCCTTTTTAGATGCGAAGCATGCCTGTTTAATGTGCCCAATTTTCCCACAGAAATTACATGTACTTGAAATAAATCTACAATTCTCTTTTGCATGGTTGGTACCTGTGCATCGTGAACAATATAATGTTTTTTCTTTTCGGCTTTTTGTAAAATTGGATTTTTATCCATGTGTTTTTTAAAAGTTTTCATTTAATTTATTGCTCGGCCCATAATATCATTTGTCCCTTTAAAAGCTTTTTCCATAGCCAGTGCTATATTTAGCGTTTTCTCGAGATTAATATTATCTTCCTCAAATAATCGATCTAAAATCATTTTATCCCGCAACCCGCTTACAAATACGTCGCGTAACATAATATTCAACATATCTTTATCATAATCACAATTCATTGCTAGAGCCCGAAGCTCGGCAATGTATGTACTAATACCTTCCCCTTCAGTCTGTTTTCTGTTTAAAAATTTGTGACGAGAAGGTATAATTAAAGGTTTTGGGGTCAAATGTTTCTTAAGTGCATCTTTTAATTTATCTAACGTTTGGTCGGAAGGAATGTCAGGTGCAAGCAAATTCTTTAGTAACTGGTACAATTTTGCACTAAGAGACGAAACAAAAACCTTAGCTCGATTTGCTATTGGTACATTCTGTACATCTAAGTAAGTTTCGAATCTTTCAAGGAAACTATCGAAATTTTCATTTTCTTCATCAAATTTGTCAAATTGTACAGTTACTTTATGACTATGAGAATCTTCTCTAATTTGCAGCGCTCGAATCAAATCTTGATTCTGCCGGAGTAAGTCTGCAATTTGCTGTTCCATGGTTCCTTCCGATTAAAGAGAGAGAAAAATTTCCTTTACCTTGAGCAGTTTTCAGGCAATGCCTTATCCAAAAGAATCTCAATATATCCCATCTTCGTCGCCAACTGTTGTGTTGTGTGACTTCAAACTATAATTAGATGCACATTTGAGCGACTTCCTTTAAATATTATTTTAATATATCTCTACTTCACTGTACAACACATTACTAATTACAGATACAATTTCATAGTTGCGTGTTATTTATATACAATCCTCCACTCAGTCACAGTTAAGTCTTTAACTGGTTACAGTTAAATATACCACATCTCCTCCCTC
Source organism: Trichonephila clavipes (assembly GCA_019973935.1). Classification (NCBI taxonomy): domain Eukaryota; kingdom Metazoa; phylum Arthropoda; class Arachnida; order Araneae; family Nephilidae; genus Trichonephila; species Trichonephila clavipes. The sequence continues at coordinate 175,987 of BMAU01006916.1, read as the reverse complement.
CTTAAAGAACAAGTCTCTCCGGAGGCCGCCTGATTCTCCCGGAACGCCTAGGAAATGGCCTGTCTGGAACTGGTGGACTCCTCGTCTCGGAGTCAGTCTCTTTAGCTGAAGACTGTGATAGATCTGGAACCGCAACATCAGTTGATGGCACTCCTTGTACGGAAGATGAACCCAATTCCTTGTTCCGATCCTTAGAAATATCTTCCGCCGTTTCTGCATGCTGAATATTAGAGTTGTTTTCTCTCGAACCTCTGATGATGGAAATCTCTGGTGCATAAGTGGAATGATGTTTTCTTGCACTTTATCCCCACTGGACGGATCTGATCAACATGTCGTCTCACGAGGGTTCCTTGAACATCAATGATGTAGTGGAGTACGCCATCCTGGTTTACAATGGTACCAAACTTCCATCTAGTATTAGCTGCTCTGTAAACTCTCACAGCCACTGATCTCCAACATCAAATTTCCTATCTCGGAATTCGAAATTATCTCTTCGTAATTTATCCTGAATTTCTGTTTTCAATTCAGGTAAAAGTAAATCTATCCTGGTTCTAATGTCTCTTTTAAGAATAATATGGCTGGACTAAGTGTTGTAGTTACATTAGAGCTTTTCGGTATTGCATTAAAAATGTACTTAATTTCTGCTGTATAGTACCTTCGTATTTATGCATAGCTCTTAATGATTGCTTTAAAGTAGCAACATAACGTTCTGCTTGTCCATTACTAGAAGGCTTGAAAGGTGCACTAGTTTTGTGCCTAACTCCATTTTTATGCATAAATCGCTGAAATTCATAGGATGTAAACTGAGATCCATTATCGGTGACAAGTACCCTAGGTAATCCGAATCTTGCAAAACTATCTCGAAGACATTCGATGGTTTTTTTGGTTGTGGTTACCTTCATAGGGTATACTTCTAACCATTTGGAATGAGCGTCAACGATCAGGAAAAACGTGTGTTCAAAAATTGGTCCAGCAAAATCTACAAGAATACGTTCCCAGGGCATACTGGGATATTCCCAGTAATGAACTTTAGATTTTGGAGGATCAGCCTTATATCTAGCACAATCGACACAGGTTTTTGCGGCTTCTTCAATATCGTTATCTATATTTTTCCAATAGACAAACGATCTAGCTATAGCCTTCATTTTTACTATTCCAAAGTGTCCAGCATGTAATTCTTCCAGAACGTTCTTCCGAAATTTCCTTGGAATACAGACCCTTTGTCCGTACATAATAGAACCATCCTCAATGGTATACTGGGCTTCCCTCCCTTGCAAATCTTTACCTTCCCTTAAGGCTTTAAGAGGGGACCCAGCTCTATATCTTTACTCGTCTCCTGTCGTAACTCCTTAGAAGTAACCGGTACTGCTTCAATCTGTGACATCTGAAATATTGTGATGTCATCTTTAACTTCAAGCTCTTCGGATGTTTTTGGTAAACGAGAAAGAAAGTCTGCATTTCCGTGTTCAATCGTTTTACGGAATATTATATCAAACTCAAATGACTGCAAAATGAGCGCATAATGTAAAAGTCGGGTAGCTGCCAACACTGGTAAACCTCTTTTTGAACCAAAAATAGCTATCAAAGGTTTGTGATCTGTTATCAAAGTGAATCTTCTACCTTTCAAATATAGATAAAACTTTCTTACTGCCCAAACTATTGAAAGAGCTTCTTTATCAATTTGGGAGTATTTTTTCTCGGACCCAGATAAAGTTCTTAATGCGAACGCGATCGGACGTTCAGAGCCATCTGGATATACGTGTGACAGAACACAACCAATACCAACTGGAGATGCATCACTAGCTAAAGTTAAAGGTAGGCTAGGAGCATAATGCACCAAAATTTTAGGTGAACAAATTTCCTTCTTTATTTGCTCAAAGGCAACCTGGCAATCCTTCGACCATAAAAATCTAACATTTTTTTTTTGTTAAATTATTAAGAGGATTAGCAATAGTAGCTAAATTTTCACAAAATTTCCCGTAAAAATTAACTAACCCTAAGAAACTTTTTACTTCATGAACATTTCGGGGTACAGGAGCATTTATAACGGCTGAGATCTTTTCGTCAGTTTTATGTAACCCTTTTGAATCGATTCTATGCCCAAGAAAATTTATTTCATTTTGGAAAAACTTACTTTTATTTAAATTAAGCTTTAGCCCGTGTTCTCTACATTTCTTAAAAAATTCCTCTAAAGCTGTAAAATGCGAAATTTCATCGCTCCCTGTTATTCTAGCATCATCCATAAAGACCTTGACTCCATCCATACCCTGAAATAGTCCGTCAACATAGCGCTGCCAAATAGCAGGTGCCCCATTTAATCCATACATAAGTCTTTTACAAATATATAATCCCTTGTGGGTATTTATAGTCATTAATTTCTGACTGTCGGGATGGACTTTCATTTGCAAATATGCATGCTTAAAATCTAATTTTGTAAATTGTTTTCCCCATTTAAACTACCAAAAATTTCATCCAATCTTGGTAAAGGATGCTGAGGAACAATTAAATTTGGATTCAGGGTTACTGAATAATCAGCACATAGTCTTATACTACCATCGGATTTAACAACAGGGACTACTGGGGTTGCCCATTCAGAGCTGTCGACTTTTTCTATGATACCCTCTTTTCAAGTCTGTCAATTTCGTTTTCAACTCTACCTTTGAGAGCAAAGGGTACTGTTCGAACCCTACCAAATATAGGTTTTACTCCATGTCTGAGTTTTAATTTAGCCTCATAATTGTTTATTTCTCCTAATTTATCATCGAAAACACACACACACACACATACTCTCTTAGAAGGTTATTTAAATTTTGTTCGGTTTTTGCTCTAAAAGCTTTAATAGCCGGCCAATCTAAATGAATTTTATAGAGCCATTCCCGACCCTGAAATTTCCAATACTCATTACACTAACCGCTCCCCCCGTATCCAATTCCATAGAACAACTTTTGTTTTCAATTTTTAAATTTATCATAATTGGAGGTCTCGTTTTGGTTCTTCCTCGTGTAATATATAATCCTGAATTTTTAATTCGTATAGTGGAATTCTATTTCTATCTTCAACTTCATTTAATAGAGTTACCTGTTTTTGTTTAACCGATTTCGCATTTGCCTTTTTAGATGCGAAGCATGCCTGTTTAATGTGCCCAATTTTCCCACAGAAATTACATGTACTTGAAATAAATCTACAATTCTCTTTTGCATGGTTGGTACCTGTGCATCGTGAACAATATAATGTTTTCTTTCGGCTTTTTGTAAAATTGGATTTTTTATCCATGTATTTTTTAAAAGTTTTCATTTAATTTATTGCTCGGCCCATAATATCATTTGTCCCTTTAAAAGCTTTTTCCATAGCCAGTGCTATATTTAGCGTTTTCTCGAGATTAATATTATCTTCCTCAAATAATCGATCTAAAATCATTTTATCCCGCAACCCGCTTACAAATACGTCGCGTAACATAATATTCAACATATCTTTATCATAATCACAATTCATTGCTAGAGCCCGAAGCTCGGCAATGTATGTACTAATACCTTCCCCTTCAGTCTGTTTTCTGTTTAAAAATTTGTGACGAGAAGGTATAATTAAAGGTTTTGGGGTCAAATGTTTCTTAAGTGCATCTTTTAATTTATCTAACGTTTGGTCGGAAGGAATGTCAGGTGCAAGCAAATTCTTTAGTAACTGGTACAATTTTGCACTAAGAGACGAAACAAAAACCTTAGCTCGATTTGCTATTGGTACATTCTGTACATCTAAGTAAGTTTCGAATCTTTCAAGGAAACTATCGAAATTTTCATTTTCTTCATCAAATTTGTCAAATTGTACAGTTACTTTATGACTATGAGAATCGTTTCTAATTTGCAGCGCTCGAATCAAATCTTGATTCTGCCGGAGTAAGTCTGCAATTTGCTGTTCCATGGTTCCTTCCGATTAAAGAGAGAGAAAAAATTTCCTTTACCTTGAGCAGTTTTCAGGCAATGCCTTATCCAAAAGAATCTCCAATATATCCCATCTTCGTCGCCAACTGTTGTGTTGTGTGACTTCAAACTATAATTAGATGCACATTTGAGCGACTTCCTTTAAATATTATTTTAATATATCTCTACTTCACTGTACAACACATTACTAATTACAGATATAATTTCATAGTTGCGTGTTATTTATATACAATCCTCCACTCAGTCACAGTTAAGTCTTTAACTGGTTACAGTTAAATATACCACATCTACCCCCCCCCCACGATGATGCGTGGGTGTACGTTACGCCACTGAAATGTAGACACTTCAAGACGCTTTGTTCATTTGTTATAAACAGTCTCCCGACAATACGCATTCAGTTGCTTTCTCTCAACGTTCCAGCAGCCCGCGCTTGATTGAAGACGAAACTTTCAATGACAGTGGCATTATCAATAATTTGATAAATTATGAAGACGGACAAGAAGCCAGATTCTTTGAGAGCGGATAAAAATAAGCAGGGATCCAGCTTTCCAACAAATTGTAAATTATTTTCTTAAAATAGATACCAGTTAAGAAAGGAGTATAAAATTCCAAAAAGGGCTTCAATCATGCATATCTGGTTATCGTGACATTTAAAAGCAACTGACCACCCGTCCTTCGTCACAAAAACTTATCTCTTACTTTATGTTGACAAAAATTAATCAATTGAAATTGCACCTTCAAGTGACGAAAGCGATTTTGAACTTATTCATTAAAAGAGTTTGGATTACGATGAGTAGCGATGAATTATGTATGTACATTTTAAAGACTTATACGTATATACAATGAGAAACTATATGTTTTAAAAATGTTTCCATGTGTAATATTCAATTATTTATTTTGTTATGGAAGTACTCGTACATAAATTTCATAAATAATTGGCATATTTTATAAATGCGGCTTTTTATATGCGGTACCTATCCACCGCATAAAAAAAGATTTTTGTAGTATTTCCACGAATTAGGTTGCTATATGCAAAAATTTATGAAACTTTTGATTTTTTTTTTTGTGTGATTTTTTATGCGGTTCCTATCAACCACTCAAAACAAGTTCAACTGTATTCTACTGTTTTAAAGACTGAATAGAGAAAAAAAAGCTGCCTCCTGAAATCACATAAGACTTCGAATGAGACACAATACGGATTTGTAAACAAATTTATAATTTGGATTCATAAAATCACTTAACTTTTAAATATATTTTATAAGTATCACTCTGTGATCAAATAAAATGTTGGCACATTCTACTTAACAGTTTTGTGCTATTCTTAATTTGTAAGTTTTTCAAACACCTCCTTTGCTCTGTTTGTTACCGTCATGTTATAAAACATAGTGAAAATCTGCACCTGACATTTGTTTATGCCATATTAAAAAGCTTAGATGAAATCACTTTGAAATTACAGTAAATATGTAACTTTATCTAATAATAAGCAAAGTACTTTATGAAGTACATGCTTTAATAAAAAAATAGCTAAATTATATATATATTCTTCAAGTTCATATGGGGCAACTGCATCTTGGTAAAAGGGGTTCGATTATCGGAGAATAGGATCCTATTAAGATACTCCTTAAGGAAGTTATGAGACTTAAAGCCTTCTCTTTCGTAAAATTAAAGCTTATCAAATAATCCATAAGTTAAAGCTTCATCCTCATTAGGAGCCATGATAAGAATCAAAAGATATTAGTCAAATAACTAAATTTGTAGCTATGATGGGATAACATGAATAAAACATAATTTTCAAGCGATAAAATCCCAGCAAAATACATATTTTTCATTGTATTATAAGCTTGGTTATAAATTCCTACTCTCTTCTAAAATTAAATAATTTTTCCCCGCTTTTCTAAAGACTTCATTATTACAAACACAGTTAATAAATAATCTGAGTACATGTTTAATTCATTTTTAGATTATTACTTTTTTAATTTTAACATAACATGTTGCTTGGCGTTGGTGTTCCATTTAATAATTTATATTATGTTTGAGACGAACTATATATATATATATATATATATATATATATATATATATATATATATATATATATATATATATATATATAAATATATAGATATATATATATACTTCTCAAAAATCAATTTGAAATTACCTGTTCTTGCAGCCTTGTACTGCTTAAAAGTGTGGCTTAAAGACTTATTTGACTTAAAACTAATTTAAGTCAAATAAGTCTTTTGTTAAATTTAAATATTTTCTCTTCTCTCTATCAGCGATACATTAATGATTTCTATATTTTGCGCAATTAAAGCTTTCAACAATAAGCTTCTTTTTAATTTTACAATGCACACTTCTATGCAAAAATACTTCCATTAATAAAGATTTTTAATTCAATTTATGTTGATTGGAAATAAAAACATTTATAAAGGCTGCAAAATTATGAATAATATTTTGCTTATAGTATTTGATTATTTCATAATTTTGAAGAAAAAAATCCATATTCATCTAAGAACGAAATATTTTAGAAAATATTTCAACCACTAATCCACACATTAAGAAAATATCTTCAGGAGGTAAGATTTTTCCGAAATTACTGTATTCTAATTCTATTGGAATACTTCCATACATTAAGTTTATACCTTAACCAGTAATTCCACAGTACCAGCAAGGCTAGGTTCCTCCAGTACCTCATTGTCTAAATCTACACCCACCAGGCATCGGGTTCATCTGCCTCATCTAACACCCCACGATCGCATCACCTCCCCCACTATCGTTTCAAGCATCAACAACACCCCCAACTTGCAACCGAAACCTCTACCCCCTCTCCTGAAACCTATCACTCAAGTTAATCACACACTTCATTGTGCATAAGCGCTTTAACCCTATCCTCCCTTAAAGCGTTTTCGCGATCGTATCCGGCCACTGTCCGTTAATTTATGCCAGTCGCATTACCAAGTAGCCCCATTTAGTACACAGTGTGCGCGGGTGTTTACGTGCTTTTAAACGTATTGACTGCAATAAACCTGGAGGAACGTGCATGTTTATCCGTGATGTTGGGCAAGTCAGAACGTGATTCGTTATCGTCTTGTAATTGTTCTTATTAATATTAGCGTTGGATAGGGAAAGCGTGTTCGTCTTGAGAAGGTAGGGATCTGTGAATGAGATATTCAATTAAACAACTGTTTGTTTAAGTTTTCCCTTATAGTGAGTCGACGAAGCAATGGTTTCGCTTTCTAATGTGATATATTGGAAATTCGTTCATTTTATCGACTCTTTATATTATTAACTTTGTCTTGCATATAATTTCAAATACTAACCCAAACAATCACGTATTTCCTCTTAGGTATCAATTGCAATTGCAGACATTTCACTTTACTCTTCATAGATATTTTGCAGGTGGCGTAGTTATTCATGGGTAGTATGTTTCATGAAATTAACAATTTCTTCACAAATTTCCATTGAAAAATATTGTATCAAATGAAGAATTAGCATTCAATAAAACTTATTTCGTTTTTTTAAAAAACAATTAAGTTTATTGAAGTAAATTAGTACAAAATAAAACTTAATTTGAAATAGTATGAATATCATTTATGTTAACCTTTTTTTAAAAGATAATCAAATTTAAATATAATTTATTTAAAATAAATAAGAATGCTTCATATACTGCTTTATTTATAACACAGAATTGTAGGACTTACTGTCATATTTTAACAGCAGCTAAGAATATCAAACATTGTTTTGTTAAGCATACAAATATTTTCAACGGTTTCCAAAAATTAGACAAATCAGGAAAAACATAGTTACTTACCCCAAAATAAATAAATATTCGTACAAGATGTGGAATATTCAAGAAAAGAAACCACGGATCAGAGTATGATAAGACAATTAGTGGGATTGCTTTAATTAATGTTATTAAATATCTAGGGCTTCAAAAATTCATGCATTTATGCAAGCAGAAAATAAAAAGTGAATTTATCATTAACTTCAATGAAGCTATACCGGTCAAAGTTAGAAAAAAAGATGATGTTAGCTTTTGTGTTTTCTTCATTTGAATGAGGCTCAAAATTACGATGTTTTGTTGATTGTCGAATTTAGGTACCTCCTAATACAACGGTAATTTAATCTAAAGGGCCACACAAACGAATATTTATTCAGTACTAACCCTTTTTACTAATAATTAGATATTACAAATTCGACTTCACTTATCAGAAGAATTCCAACAGTGTATCATTGAGCAAATTGACTCGGACAAAAGTATATCATCCGATGAATCAATTTGGTTGGTGAAAGCCTTTCATAGATTATGAGCCACATTTCTTAGATTAGAATCAGCTTCTATGAAGAGCTGTCGGGGAAGTAATGTGCGCTAAATTGCCCTAAACTGCAATGTGGCATAGGGCAGCCACAGCAAATTTTTTACGGTGACTATTGGAGGCTGATATCAAATTAACCATTGGCAGAAAGCTTGTAGAAAAATAAGATGTTCAGCATATAGCATCTACTCTTTATTTACAACGCCACAAAAATGGAAAGTTTAAATAAGACCCACATAATTTAATTCGAGTGCAAGTCAATAGAGTTATGTACTCTTTATGACTATGTCCAATTTTGTTCTCAAAGACTCTCAAGAAAATTGTTGATCTGGTAGAAGCTAAAATACTACCATCATACATAACAATTATATCCGTGAAAGAGATTTATCTGATGGGTCCATTGAATATTTTTACTATGACATTGCTTTGGATGACCGTACTGACTTATATATCGTCCCAAGAGCTATCATTAAGGTTCGATTATATATAGAGAAAAACTGTTTTCAATTCAATTGTTGAATTTTATAGCTACTTGCAGTAGCTGATTTATTTAGAGAACAGGTTGACAAATGAAAATCACACAGCGCTCCGTAAGTGAAAAATTGTCTTTGTGAGAAACTTTTAAGGTCATAAGTTATTTAATCAACTTGTTCGAATTTGAATCAGAGGGATATTTTTAGGATGTCCAGGGCAGGGGGTCAGCAGACTACCGAGAGAGAAGAGCCAAGCTGTCAGTGAAACAAAATAAAATGAAAGATTAAATAAAGTTTTACATCCAGTAACATATTCCATTCTTTGAAAAACTAAGGAATATGGAACAAATTTTTATATATGTGGCTCAATGCAAGAACAACCAAAAAATTGCCAAAAAACATACTGTTCAAACTTAAACTTTCAAGGTTTGTGTAAAGATTTCCATACTAATATCAACGTAAGTGCAAAATTTTATAATTTCAAGTTCATACTAATAATTAAATTAACTTAGTTCTTGAATACAAAGGCTAGGAAGCTTATTGTCGAATTCGCAACCTATATAATTTTTAATAAAAAACTGGCATTATAATTCAAATATGTCCACTCATTTTCAACAAACTAATTTAAATGAAAATAATTTAACACAGAAGTAACTGTCTTAACCCCTTCTCTAGGAGATGCAAGACCTTATAAACACTGAAACAATTTTTGCTTCCAAATGAATTAATAAATGAAATGATGTTGTGCATGGAGTCTCTCAGTCATGTCGTGTAGCAGTTTGAGTTTGTCTCAGTTCGCGTTGGTTATGCATTGAACTTAGATGCTATTTTATGACATGTTTTCCCTTTTTGTATTTTTGCCAAACTTAACTAAATTCCAACTAATGCAGTTGAAATAATGACAACTTTTTCCTTAATTTTGGAAACATTGTGTTTCAGATGTATTTTTTAGGTAAACAGAGTACTTAGAACAGAATTAGATAAACATAGAATTAATAAATTTTAATTAAAATATCCCCCCAATTTAGTGTATATTTCATACCATGTATACATGTTTGCGTGTGTATGCTCTGTTTCACAATCGTTTTACTTATTTTGTTAGAAAACCATGAGTGTTATCCCAATAAATGCAATTCTTTAAAATCAAAAACATATATAAGCGATTAATGTTTGAGCAAATGAAACTTTCCTAATTGAACTACAATACTGTTGAATAAACTTACAAGCAAAATTTGCAAATAAAAGAAATTGATTTTTCTTTTTCTAAGTGTAACTATAAGTACGATTGGCGCAATATAAAACCACTCGATCAAATTTACTAATTCTACAGAGAACGCCTCAGCATAACATCATCATAATTCACTTTAGACTAATTCATAAATATTTTTTTAATTTTATTATTCAGTCTGTTATGTAAAGAGTAAAATGCTCTCGTCATTTTTCTTTAGTCTCTGATAATTTATATTTTATTTTGAGAAAAGTTTAAAATTTCGATTTGAATAAAAAAGTAACTGTTATTAACGACTTAAGATTACTTATACAATTGTCTCATGCTGTATCAGTTGTTCTTTTGTTGAATTTTCCCTTTTTTATCCGCAGAATCAGTAATCTAACAGCATTAACCAGATTGTAAGACTGCAAATCCATCCCAATAAACTCTCCAGAACATCCAAGATCAGTAACACATACAAAGCAGCAACTGTATTTCCCCCAATCTTCAATCTATCCTCTGCCACTAGATATGAGTGTATTAAGACGGAAATAGGAATCTCTAGAACCGTCCTCTTCGGGCACTTGAGTGACATTTACCTTCACGAGACTGTAACAAATGGGTGGGATGCTCTTGAAAAGGACCCCACCATCATGCAAATGAATGAGCGAAGGGAAAGGGGGGGGGCTTTTGAATACGAGGAGCGTTGAGTGATGGGATATTTCATCAGAGTCTCGATCGAGGTATGGATAGAGGTCATTATTCGCCCTTTGAAGCCCTGATAATATACGATTATTTGGAAGAGGAATATGCATTTTAGTACGTTTCCTTCAGGGACGTCACGTATTGTTTGTTGGCGAACTCCAGAACTGCATTAGTAGATTCCTAGTGCAGAATGAAACTAACTTTTGCAGACTTTAAGCGAGATTGTAGTTTGGCTATTCTCTGCAATTGATTCCTTAGGTTTAGTGTACGATGAATGAGTGAGTGATGAGTGAAAGTTACTAATAGATTGGTGAATAGTTAAAAATTGTAATTATTACTTTGTAGGAGAGGTTCGATTGTGAATAGGAAGAGTATGAAATTCAGAGAATTTTACGTTTTATCACAATGTTGCGTTGCTTTCAATACTATATCTTTGCTATGCATCACTGTGCTCGGACAAGTTTGAGAAACACACTTCTTTAAAAATCTATAGAATAGTTTTTTTTAAAAAAAACCGTACAGTTTTCATCATAAAAGTTTCTTATTGGATACATCAATTTGATTCTTCATTTGAGATAATTCTGAAACAAAATCAAACGCCATTTAGTTAACAAAATCAAAGTTATCAATATCGAACACCATTTAATTAACAAGTTATTAATATCAAACATCATTTTTAACATTGCTTTTATTTTATTATGTTTTGTATTTATGAGTATTTTTATCGATTATATTGTTTTTAAAAATAGTTAAATAGTGATGAAATGTCTCAGTAAAAATTTGAGCTGTAAGAATTAGCATTTTATTTCGATACTGGTCTATATTTAATGTATGAAATATTTAAAATTTGTCAGTAGCTATATAATTCTTATTTGTGTTAAAAAGGGCAAAATATAAATGAATGAATAGAATAAATACATAATTAAATATAAAAAAACATTTTAAAATGATCGTTTAAATAAGACAATAAAATTATTATACAGAACTCACGAGCCGCTCTACATTTTTCATGCATATTTAACTTTTTCCAAAAAGTTTAAATAATAAATTAAATTGTATGAAATTAAAATAAGTCATGGTAATACACTGCTGGACAATTGCTAAGGACGGATCACAAATTGCTATGTAGCATAACATTAAGCGAGACATGAGACCTAGTAGGATAAAATATAGTTGCCACACTGTTCAGACATTAGAATAAAGAATATTTATTGTTCTGGAAAGTACAAAAGCTGTGAAACATCTGAAAGAAAAAAAATGTTCATTTGATCTGCGTACGGAAAAATGGAACAATGCATATAAAAGTCATCAGGCACCTTAAAGAAAGGTATTAGTACGGGATATGTCCACCGTGGAGTGTGATGCAACATTCCCCACGTCGTACCATACTTTGCACAACATTATCCAGCAGCTGTTGAGGCAATTTATCCCATTCCTCTGTGAGTGCACGGATGAGGGTGTTCTTGTTTGTCGGAGGATAGTTTCGACCAGCAACTTGCCTCCCCAAAGCATCCCACACATTTTCAATGGGGTTTAGATCTGGAGAACGCGCTGGCCATACAAGACGTTGAATACCCTCGCTGTCTAGACAATCCTAAACAACGAGTGTTCGATGACATGTTGCGTTGTCGTCCATAAAAACAAATTTATCACCGACAGCACCACGGAAAAGACGAACATGAGGAAGTAGAACTTCATCAATGTATCGTTGGCCCGTCATAGTCCCATTCGCAACCACATGTAGGCGCGTGCGGCCATTGATCATGCTGCCGGCCCACACCATGATACTGCATGTCGGATATCGGTCCTTTTCCTGGATATTTTCTGGACGATAAGCAGTACCACTCTCTCGCCAGATTAGTTGGCGTCTACAATCCGATGACAGACTGAAACTACTCTCATCTGAGAATAGTAAGCATGCCCAGTCCTGTTCAGTCCAATTGTGATGCTCACGACACCATTGCAAACGGGCAGTACGGTGCTGTCTGGTCAATGCGATACACACAACAGGTCTGCGTGCGTATAGTCCTCCTCCCCTCAAACGTCTGGCAACAGTTTTTCGGGAGATCTGTTTTCCTGAGGCAGCAAGAAACTGATTTGCCACCTGCTGAGCTGTGGTGCGCCTGTTCCTTTTTGCTGATAGGACGATATATCTGTCTTCTGAATGCGTCGTACTTCTAACACGACCTCCTCCGTGCCGTCTACACATTCCAGTAGTTTTAAATGACTTCCACAGCCGTGAAACAACGCTGTGAGCGATGTCGAACTCCCTGGCAACATCTGTTATTTTTCGCCCTTCTTCGATCTTTCCAATAATTCGGCCACGCATAAAATCATCTATGTGATGTCGGGAAGACATGCCAAAAATTTTAAGTTCGTCTATTAAATCTTTCCTGTAAAACTTTCACTTGAAACAACAACTGTCCACACGCGTCAAAACCTATAAAGCTCTTATGAACGCTATCACGTGATGAACAGACGTGGGAAAAAAATTTGCATACTCATACTTCTTACTAATATCCCGCACTTATTCTAATTTTCCACATTTTGCTTCCTTTCATTTTGTGGTTGCTATGGATGATAGTGTTATCCGTCCTTAGCAATTGTCCAGCAGTGTATGTACAATATATCATTAATAAATTTATGTATACCATTCAACCAACCTTAAAAAAGTGATAAATAATCAATATTTTCTATTTTTCTATCAATATAGCCCATTAACACATCTCAGGGGCTAATATAACACGGAAAAAAAAAAAGCATGCAACGAAAAGTATATTAAAAAGTAACATAACAAGATTATATGGGGAAAAAATTGTGTTACTTAGATATTAAGGCAAATCGTACGGATTAAACGATTGATAAATGTATATTGTGAACCACAATCCAAGTGGTCAGCATATATTTTACGGAAGTAAAAATATAAATGAATCAATGTAGTTTATCTCTAAAAAGAGAAAAAAAATTTGAAACATTTATGAAATAAATGAAATTAAATAAGATTATTTCAATTGTTTTCATTAAAATAATTATCTTATATTTCTAATATCATAAATTTTCATATGTATAACTTAATTAATGTTAAAATTAACTAATTATTAAATTATGAAAAATAATCAGTGCATAATCTACACATACGCGCGTGCACTGAAGCATTTATATTTATATAAGAGCTTCTTAATACTAATAGATTAAGTGTTAGCAACAGCAGCAAATATTGATAATACCGTAAATAATTGACTACTTACTTTGAAGTATTTTCTATTTCTACTATTAGTTCACAATCTCTCTCTATATATTTTGTTTAAACATTCAGTCGTTAATAAAATACATTTCAAAGCACTCAATTGAGCTCAAATCTTATATATACGATTATTTTGGATGACAACACGGTAATTTAATTATAATTAATAAAAAATTTTAAAACGAATTTTTCATTGAATTACAGAATCAGCCACGTTGACATTATTTTTGGCGACTTAGCGACCATTTTGTCGACTTATGTCAAAATTTTTAAAAAATTTTATCTCGCATTTTAAAGCACGCACTTGAACTGAAATTTTCTATAAACAATTATCTTGGGTGACAATACTATAATTTAATTATAATTAATTAAAATTAATTGACTGAAACTAATTATTTAAAAAATCACAGATGCAGTCACATTTTCAGCGACTTGGGGGACAAAATTTTAAAAGATTTTTTTTCTCACGCTTTAAAGCATTTAGTTGAACTGAAGTTTTATATACACGATTGTTTTAGATTACAATACTATGATTTTTATTGATAATTGATAAAAATTAAATGCCACTTAATATTGTGATTCTATCATATGTATACACATACTTATATCAATTGTAATTATTTGAAGAAAAGTAACTAAAATAAAATTTTTCTTTGTTAGGAATTGACTTAAAATTTTTTCTTTTTTTATATTTATTACTTGCTTCAATAAGTTACAGCAGATCATTCCTTAAAAAGTTAGATAAGATAAATAAGTTTTTGTTTCAGATCATTATTAACAGTGACCTTGAAAATTGAGAAAGTTACCCAGAATGCTTCATGAATAAGAACGGTGTTTAGAGCTTCTAAATACATTCTGCACTAAAATAAGAAAAATGGAAATGGCCATTTTATGTAAATTTTACGGCATCACATGACACGAGATTATTAAGTTAAGAACTTTTATTCAATTTATGGTTAACGTATAGATTTTCTACTTTATGCATTATGCATTCCATAACCTTTCCAAACTAAACAGCAGGAACAAATTTTTAATTATAATAAATTAAACAGGAGTTTACTTACAGCGAAATTTCTCGAAAAATATTTTTTCATACATACGCAAATATTTTAGACATGAATATGCATAAATAAAATAATGCATTAGACATTGCAGCTAAAAAACGTTATTTCTATAATTTATTGAACAAAAAAGATGTAATATATATTTTTTGTAATCAAATTTTTTTAGGGCAAAATTTAATATGTGTGCTTAAAGCTTAGAGTTAACTCTTTTCTATGAGCAGAAACTTCCATTTTACAATTGAAATTAAAATGTGGGACGTATGTTTTAATGGTTACTTTCAAGATGTTTCCTTGAGTACTTGATTTGGAATAAGAATATCAGAACAAAGATTTATTAATACTATTATCAGCATATATATATATATATATATATATATATATATATATATATATATATATAATGAAAATCTAGATCAATGCTTAAGTTTGTTCACTTTTTACTGTCTAGTACATAACAAGAAAACTAAAAATTCAAGCAACTAATCTAATTTGTCATTTAAGGGGACACAATACTTTTCAATTGACAAAAATAGATAAAAAAAAATCGAACCAATTTTTAGAGCCTAATTTTTCTTTGTATATTTTTCTATAATCTCTAAGTTTAAAAAAAAGGCAGAGTTAAGATATCTTTTGTGTTCTTTTTCATTTAAATCTCAATGGCAAATAAAAACTTAAAGTTGATTTTTTTATCTGAGAAAGGGAAAAAAAATTAGTTTTATTTTCACTTAAAATGCGAAGGTCGTTTTTCTTACTGTGCCAAATGTTTTGATACATTTTCTAACTATTGCTAAAATTGCATTGGAGGATTCTCTTTCTGTAGTATTTTGAAATAAAAATTGTTTTACATAATATGTACAGAAATACCCTGAACTTACGGGATAGGTGGGACTGAGTGCTAACCACGTAAGATAGATTCCCTTTTAAATGTACGCACATTATTTTTATTTGGGGTCGAAAACGAAAGAAAATAATAATTTAGAAAGAAAGTTTTTTAATAAAATCTTGTATAAAATATATAAATACAAAACCGCAAACCAAAGTTATTTTGATGTAGAAGATTTCATAAAATCTAACTTAGTAATCTGCCAGCCCAAAGACTGTTTCTCCCGCAAAATTTCCTCGTAGCATGCTAATAATTTTTTTATTCTTTTCTTTGTTGAAAAAATACGCTCATCATTAGAGTCCCTATTTTCTAAAACTTTTAACTCTTTTTCAATGAAACTGAAGGTTTCTGTCGAATTCCCAGCTGCCATTCCCTCTTCTGATTGAACTGAATCTAAAGACTCAAGTTTTTCAATGTCTTGTACTTGCTCGCGCATTCCTATGTGCTCATCTATTGCCGACTCCTGATTGTAGGAATCCAGCAGTTCTTGAACGTCATCATTATCCACTTCTGAATTTATTTTCATAGCAATCGACAACTTCTTCAATCACATTACCAATTTTTTTTCTCAAGCAAAATGGGAATCGAAGAGAATTGAAAACAGGTGACTCCGGGTTCGCGTAAGTCAAGGTATAACTGTACATATAAAATACAACCACAAAATTTGTGAAATCCTTTAAATCAAAGATTTGTCTTAGGAAGAAAAATGTTGATATTAATTGATTCATTACAAACGTTGTTATTAGAAGTAATACGAGTACCGTTGGCTACAGATCTCTTGATTTTAAATCACAGTCAAGTGCCGAAGATGAAATCTGGTATGGAGCTTTACTCTCTCTCCAGATATACATTTGTTCTCAGCATGATAACTTTGAGACACGCGACAAATTAAAAATACACCATTTAAGGCCCTTCTCTGCACGATGCTATTTTAAAGTTACTTTCTCAGGAAAACACAGCTGATCTGAAATATCTTCAGCTATTAATTCCAGACTATAATTACTCGGTTGCCGCAGTTGCAAGAGCATTGCAGGCATAATTAAAAGCAAATTTTTTTTAAAACAATATTTACGATATAGGGATAAAAGTGGCAAAATATATTAAACTGTTCCGTTTTCTAAAATATCTTTCAAGGTACATTAATTTTTAGTAATGATACACAGACGATAAATCAGCATTTGTTTTGAGCTGCAATTTTAGACTAATATATCCATACATATAAAAATTTTATCACTACCACAGGTCAAACATGTTAAATTGCTGAGTCTTTTTTATTTATTTATTTTGTTTTTTTTTAATTATAATTATAAACATTATAATTATAAGCATATGATACACAGAAAATTAATTTCATAAGGAAGGAATAAAAAAAAATTGTGTGTGCGCTTATGACCACACGATAGAAGTGATAACTTCAAATTTTGTCATGTTATTTCAGGGATTAGTTAGGTGAATAAAAAAAACAAGAGGATATTAACATTGTCCTATAAAATTATTTCTTCATGTGTCTGTACTCATAAAGTAATATTTTTGTGCTAAATATACAATCATGTTTGGGAATTAATTGTATTCTAAGCAGAAAAAACAATGGGTTTATGGTAGCTGAAATATGTTATAAATGTTTTAGATTCAAAATTTTATTTAAATATCTATAAAAAAAATTCCGTCAAACGTTGTTCCGTAATCCTCGTGCTTCATTTGGATCATTTGACATAATTAAATTGAATTTCGATTTTAAAAAATCAACTTAAGGTTTTGATTTGTCTTTTGAAAATCGACTTTAAAATTCCTACTTAAAATCATAACAATTTGTTCAGAAGACCCGATCTGGTTTTGTGAATTTTGGTTGTAATTTAATAATATTCAATTCTATGCAACAATTAATTTAAGCAAAGGGATAGTAAGACAGGTAAGTTGATTGGGAAGAGAGGAATCTAGGTCACACACAAAAACCTTTAAAAAATGATTTAATCAGATGATTTATATCACATAATCTCTGCCTTAAACCAGGTCTTTTGTCATTGTATGACAGTTTTGTATAAATATATCCGGTGCTGCTGCAAGGAAAGTCTTCTTAATTATATTTTGTTTTCTTGTATTTAAATTATTGAATTGAACTTTTTCTTAATACCAGTATACTTAATTTTGTTATTTTAAATTTTAAATTGTTTTAATTTTCTTTTTATAATCAAAAAATATTTTAAGTAATGTGATTAATAGAACAATTTGTTTATTGTTATTCCGATTCGCTTAAAAAATATTTTTATTCTTACGTTCACTGCAATAATGCTAATGGTAATTATACTATTTACTTAGTTCTAAAAAAAATTGTCCTTTTCTACATTTTATGTGAAACTTTAGTGTAAGATTTTTCTTTCTCTCTAAGCCTATTTTTTAAAAATATTATGTTTCATTTTCATGCTTCAACTAGGATTAGAATTAATCCCGCATTCATTTTAGTAGAAAGAGGTAGCGCGGGGGTGGGAGCACTTAGATCGAAGCTAGGAACTTTACTTTTACTGCTTATTGGGGGGGGGGGACAAAGCGAGTTTTAGAGTGGAGGAGGGAAACGTCCCTCCTTTCCATTTTTGGGGTGTGATGTCCGACTGAAGCCGAAAAAAGCCGAATTAGCGTTACATTTCCGAGCGTGACGTTCAGTTAAGTTCACTCTCTAGAAAAACATGCCAATAGCAGTTATCACTTAAAAAAAAACACTCTTAAAGCATTTATAGTACTTGTAGATGCATGCGAAGAACATAAAAATAAGAAACTTTGAATATACAGAGAAGTCGATTTTGTCGCTATACCTTCATATGGAGAGAACTAGGGCCCTCAAGATACCTGCCCTCAAGTGTTCGAGAAATCGACCATTACGATAGTGGAGGATAGGGTGGGCATCACTTTGGATGACACCACACACCTCTGTGTTCTTTGAAAGAGGCACTGTGACCACTGCGAGGAGGTCTTGGAGCCTTGTGCCTTTTCACGGGTGCTGTTCATCCTGATTTTATTTTAATAGATGACAACACGAGGCCCATAGAGTTCCTTTGGTTGACGAATTTCTGGAAAGTGAGGATATTTACCGAATGGATTGGCCAGTTAGATCTCCAGACCTCTTCCTTATAGAGCATGCCTGGAACGCAATTTCCCTCAGAGAACATCACGGTGCTAGGCCTGTTTATCTGAACGAGGGGGCCATACCTCCTATTAACTATATATATATATATATATATATATATATATAATATAAATATATAATCCAATATAAAAGAATTTTTTCAATACATAATCATATACATATACATACACATATATATACATATACACAAATACATAAACAAAAATATAAAAATAGACATATAGTTATATACCTAAGATAACTAAAAGTAGGAAGGAGGCACATAGTATAAAGACAAATTCCTGGCCTTAGGAACCAGGATTGCAGATTTAAACAAGTTTTGCGGCGCCAACCTTCAACTGTAATTTGTCATACTATGTACCAAGAGGAAAGGAAAGAGTTATATATGTAGAATTTAAATATTAAAAAATCATTAAACTAAATAACATAGGAACATAAACACAACCTACTAAATCGATGTTAAATCGATGGCCAAGAGTGCAGTAACGAGTTCCCGCCAAATAAGGAGAGCAGAACCGCATAAAGTTAATTGCGATACGATATAAGAAACGATTAATTGCGATACGATAATAAGAAATATATATATATATATATATATACATATATATATATATATATATATATATATATATATATATATATAAAAATATATATATATATATATATATATATATATATATATACTTTTAAAAAATCATAAAAATAAAAATCATATAAAATTAGCGTAAAATATAAAAGAAACTCAAAAAAAATATATATTAAAATTTTTTTTAAAAATAAGCATGTGGCGCCATCTATTTAATAATTGTAGGATAAATTAGATATTGTCTAAATTTAAAAAAACATTATAAAACATAATAACAGTAAATAATTACAGTAATACAAATTGTATCATAAAAAACCGTAAAATTAATATTTCTATATATAGATATTGATAAATTAGAATTCCAGAAAGGCACTTTGATGATATTAAAATTAAAGGCATCTCTTTTATCATAAATATTACTATGTAGTTTCAAATCCTTAATATATAGTGATACATCTAGGTAATTTGTTTTGATTGGATTATTATTCATTTTAACTAAGTTTAAGTAGGACGGATAAAAATTAACAATAAGATTTAAATTATCATATTTACCAAAAATAATTAAATCATCAATATATCTAAAAATGTAGTAGTATATACCACCATATATATATATATATATATATATATATATATATATATATATATATATATATATATATATATATATATATATATATGTGGGAGACAAACAAGGGGTCCAATACGTTTCTCTTTCTTATGGTTTATTTAACATTAAACAAAAATTAATTAAAAAAGGTAGATAAGTTTTTACAGATAAGTTTGACGATGATATTCAGAAGGTAACGCCTGCTCGCGCACCTCTCGCGTTCTTTCTTCTCTCTAATGTCCAAGAGTTTTTGTTTCTCTTCCACTAATTCACAAGTTTCAGTTCCAATTCATTGCGCCTGCGCGCGAAGACTGCCTTGCTTTTGGCTGCATGCCATAACGGCCATTCTGACTGTACGCTGTCCGCAGCGGTATTTCCATGGAGACCAGAGGAGAATCTGAAACATACAAAAAAAAAAAAAAACAACAGACAAGGACTATACGACAAATATATAGAGATTAAACATATCATAATTTTTCTGAACTAGACAGTTTCTCCATCATGTGAAGGCACCTCTTCGACATCCGGAAGGTTCCACAGGAAAACATTGTGTTTCACAGGCATAAGAACGTCTTTTTAACAAGTTGATCTTTGGTTGAACGCATCGATATTTTTCCTCTGTAGAGTTCTGGACGTCTGTTCAAAACGATTTCTCTTTTCCTTCGTTTAGACTGCCAAGGCTCAA
This sequence comes from Trichonephila clavipes, assembly GCA_019973935.1. Classification (NCBI taxonomy): domain Eukaryota; kingdom Metazoa; phylum Arthropoda; class Arachnida; order Araneae; family Nephilidae; genus Trichonephila; species Trichonephila clavipes. The sequence goes on along the minus strand of BMAU01006916.1, from coordinate 155,134 downwards.
AAATTTTTCGGAGCAACACAAACCGTCGATGTTTACTCTTCATAGGTAAAGGGTTAGGTGAGCGGGAGATAAATTCCACGGAACTCGTTTTCATGGCACCATTGGCTTTCTTACACAATACTATATCAGAACATTTTTCTCTTACAATACTCAATTTTAACTTAGTAATCTTAATTTTATTACATTTATAATCCTTAATTAGAGAACTCGAATCATTTCTAGTATTAAAGTTTTTAACATGTGATAAATCATAACTAGAGTTTTCTATCACATTTGAAACAGAAACATTTGGAAAAGAAATAGCACTAGAATAAGCATAAGCATGAGCACCTAAAGAGGATTCACTTTCATTCAATAAAACATCGCTCTTTGCGTGGCCTAGTTTTTTTATTTCAGAATATACACTGGGATGTATAATAAATTCTTCGGTCAAGGTCGGTGATATTGCCGTTCCAACACTTATACCGGGAGAATGTTGATTAAGAGAAATATTTATGGGTTTAACTTCTACCATACGCTGTTCGCCAAAACATGAACTTAATGTTATGATCTCTTCGGAAGGTGTTTGCACTCTAATTAGTGAGGAATTTAAAACTGGGATCTGGCAACCTGAATCAATCAATGCTGTTACGGGCTGATTTTCCACAAAAATGTTTACGTATTGAAGATTTGCGCATTCATCGCTATTTTGTTTTTCGCTCTCTCTTTTCAAAGTATTCACGATTATTCTATTATGGATGTGGTCATTAGATTCTTTAGGTTTAAAACGCTTCTCACAGTCTCTTGCGCAATGAGATGAATCACCGCATATATAGCAATTTTTTTTTCTTTCATGATATTGGGGGTAGTTCTCTTTAACCTTTGGTTTAAAGTTTTGTGATCTATTTTTAAAGGGGTCTTGGGTATATCCATAAGTAATAGGAATTTCTTTATGTGATCCGCTTCTAGATGAAATATAAATATCGCACTCTTTAGCTAAATCAATAGGCCTAAACCAATCTTCTGCTTCTCGAATGCCAATATGAGTTGCAGTTTCCTTATTTAAAGTTTCAAATAATTTATCAGAAATTATAAGATCACATAGAGATTCAAAGGAATTAACTTTTCTTAACGAACAATAATATTGGAAGTTTGCCGTCAATCTTGCAGCAAATTGGATGTATGTCTCGCCTGATGATTTTACAGCATTTTTAAATGAGTTTAAACACTCGCGAGGGGTTAATTGGAATTCTCTGAGTACTATAGATTTTAGTTTTTCATAGTCATTTAATTCCTCTTCTTTAATATACAGTAAGACGTTATGAGCTCTTTCGCCCAGAAGATTTATTAAAATTTCAGATTTATATTCGTCATTTATTTTCTTGGTTAAAAATGCGCGTTCTAATGATTGGAAGAACAGATTAAAATTTTCAGATCTGGTGGGAACAGGAAGAGATAAAGTTTTTATACTTTTTATCATATTTTCTATGTTAGTTTCGAACAGTTTTTCTTCGACTTTAGCTGCAGGATTTAAACTTAATGCTTTATTTTTAGCCAATTGAAGTTCGATTTCTTTTTCTAATTTTGCTAACTGAAGTTTCGCGAGCTCAATTTTTTGTTCTGAAGTTACCTCTCTTTCGTTTTGCGATACTCTCTCATCTATACAGTTTTGAATTAAAGTTTTAACGAAATCTAGATCATTTTCAAATGTACTACTGTTCTCAATTTTAGTCTTTAGTTTAACTATAGTGTCAGTACTTTCCACAATACCGTCTAGATTCTCAACAACTCTTATGAGATCCTCTTTAAGAGCGTTTTTATACATTTTAGAAAAATTTAGAAAGATCCTACCTTTTTTTTTTTTTCTGGCTCCCCTTGTTGCTCGCACGTACGATGTATCCAATAAAAACGTTGATTCCACTGATTTCACCTCTTCGCAGGTTATATCGTTAGATGAAAAATAGTTCTTGAAATTGTTCGAATTGTCACCTCTTCGCAGGTGTTTGTGAGTGGTTCCAACCTCTACACAGGCGGAATTTTCGTCGATGGGTTTTCCAACCTCTACACAGGCGGAATATTTGTCGATGTTTCGTTGAAAAATACACCTCTACACAGGTTATTTTGTTATTTGTTCCGACCTCTACACAGGCGGAATATTTGTCGATGGTTCGTTGAAAAATACACCTCTACACAGGTTATTTTGTTATTTGTTCCGACCTCTACACAGGCGGAATGAATTTGAAAAATTCAACCTCTACACGGGTTGAACGAAGTTTCCGAAAAATGGCGGCGCGTCTCCTTCACGGACGCTGTTGTTCATTGTCCAGACTTTGGTTCAAAATCGAAATTTTATCTATCGCGGCCGAGCCCCCATAATTTGTGGGAGACAACAAGGGGTCCAATACGTTTCTCTTTCTTATGGTTTATTTAACATTAAACAAAAATTAATTAAAAAGGTAGATAAGTTTTTACAGATAAGTTTGACGATGATATTCAGAAGGTAACGCCTGCTCGCGCACCTCTCGCGTTCTTTCTTCTCTCTCTAATGTCCAAGAGTTTTTGTTTCTCTTCCACTAATTCACAAGTTTCAGTTCCAATTCATTGCGCCTGCGCGCGAAGACTGCCTTGCTTTTGGCTGCATGCCATATATATATATATATATATATATATATATATATATATATATATATATATATATATATATATATATATATATATATATATGAGTGAATATTAAAGTCCCACTGTTCACTTACTTGACAGCTCTGATAGCGAGAGGGGAAAGGGAATTTCCATGACAATATGTTATGCAATTAAAAAATTTTGTGCAACACCGGGGAGAAATAAACCTTTCTGACAAAGAAAAGAAGCGAAAAATTTTTGAAACAGGGAATTTTAAGCTATACACCGGGCCAAGTGGAGGAAGGGGTGGGGAGTTGGAAGTCATTTTGAAAAAGAGTGCTGATTTTGTGAAGGCAAGGGAAAATTTATAAAAGTAGAGAAAGCCCGTGCAATGCCGGGCCATGTATCTAGTATATTGTTTTGTTCTGCAACTACTGTTTCATAGCTCTCGAATTCAATAAGTGTTATACACGATCATGCGTGTGTATTTTAACTGTTGAATGGTTATTTATATATGTATTTATTTTGCATTACTCGTACAAACTAAATTTCAGTAAAATATGTCCTGTAGTTCTAGTCATAGTCGACAAAATTTTAAAATTCTCTTAATTTTGAACACCAGCGTATTTATTTTAAAATATTTTATTCAGCTCAACAAACGATCAAGAAACATACATCGCATGATATTTATGGAGCAAAATTTTATTTGACCCCTAATATTTAAATCCACTGCATACTTTAAATTATTTAGTCAAACATATGCAGGAATTTATCAAAAGATGAGTATGTTTTCCAAATTTCAATTTAATTACCAACTCTTTATCACGAGTTCTTATTAAACATTTATATCATAGTTGCAATATGTCTCATCCTATTTATATTCTAAGTCAACTAGCATTTTTTTCTGAGTAATGAAACAAAAAAAATTCTTTTTTGTTTTAGAACGAAGAATTTGGAACTATTATACTGAAGAAAAAGCCTAACCAAGACAGTGGCATTTTTAACTTAGTTCTAAAATTTAGATTTTAGTAGATTCAATGTCATTTGTTATAAATAATTCGTGAGTTTACCTCTACTCAAGTATTAAATGCGACACATGTCAGTTCTTGTTTTAAAGCGAATATGAATGCTTCTAAATCCATCTTTTATTTCTGATCCTATTAACACGTATCTTGTTCTCATTTTTCAACCGTAATGAATTATTCACGAGCAACGCGAATTATAAATTTAAGTCTGTCAGAAATAATTTTTGATATTTCATTATTGTGTTGTGATACGAAATTTTGGGCACTTCGTACATTTTATTTAAGCTTAAGAAAGAAAAATGTTAGTTAATTTTAGGTGAAAGTTATTTCATAGATCCTAAATGCATATTCATGACAAGAAAAAGCAGAGTTAAACTCACGTGTTTCATTTATTGTGTGTACTATTTCAGATAAGAATTTTATGACGTGAATTGAATAGTTAATTATTATAATTTTGTCTCCAAAGCGTGAAAAGTAATGATTGTAATATACAGGGTGAGTGCAAATGAGAGAGAGGGGGTCTCGATTTGAAAACATATTTTCGACACTACTGCACATATTACAATAAGTAATACACGAATGTAAAGAGAAATATACTTTTTTTTTTCGTTTACAAATGTTTGATGTGTGACGCTTCTGTTACACAGCATAGTCCAATCTGCAATCCAGTTTGTTCTATATATTTTGTATTGCATCAATGATTCGTAATGCTGCACGAATACTTACTTATCATCTTCTGTTATTTATTGCATCGATGCCAAATAACAGGGCTTGAAATATAAATTTTTTCGTAAAATCTTCCACACTGTTTTCTGGGGCATTTCAAGTTTATAGGCGGCAACTCTCGTAGATTTTCGAGGAATTCGAGCAAAACTCTGCTTCACGCTGTTCGTTGCCTCTTCCGAGAAGCAAGATTGACCGCTGCCTTTCGTTTTACACACCAAACTGTTCTTTTTAAATTGATGATACCATCGCAGAATGCTTTTGTTGGTTGGTACTTCTTTTCTGTAGCGATTTCTAAATGCACGTTGCACCGAAATAACTGAAAAACACTTAATACGTAAAAACTCTTCTATCTCATTGTCACTATGTTTGGATTTCAAGCAAAGCGATCTCGAATATGCTGTTGATCATTGCTGCTAAAGAAAACTTGGTATATTTCTCTTATCGTGATTTTCAAAAGTGCATAAATGGATACTTTTCATGATATTTAGTGTCACTCAGATTAGAATACATGCATAAAATTGTTTTAAAGACATTTTGACAAAAAAATTTATTTAAATATATTTTGGCAGAGTAATCTTTTTCCCAAATGTTCTCCTTTTGTGCAAAATGGTTCTATTATAATAATATTTTGCCTGTGTATAGCTCAGACCTCTCTACAGAGGCTCAACAAGAATTTTTCAAAAATTCACATTTTCAAAGTTACCACCAATTGAAATAATTATTCGCGTTTTTTTCTTAAAATTGCTTCCCTCTGTTGTCATAAAATATGAATAAAACCACTTCTAAGTTATATATTTCAAAAATTCTAGTTGAGCCTCTGAACAGAGGTCTGAGCTATATACAGGCAAAATATTATTCTAAAAGAAGCTTTTTTCACAAAAGGAGATCATTTTATAAAAAGATTATTTTAAGTTAATTTTTTTGCCGAAATATTGTATTTAAATAAATTTTTTTTGTCAAAATGTCCTTAAAACAATTTTATGCATATATTCTAATCTAAGTGACACTAAATATGATGAAAATTACCCATTTATGCACTTTTAAAAATCATGGTTCCGAATGTAGTCGGATACCTTAAAATTATTTAACACTTATTGTAATATATGCAATAGTTTCAAAAATATGATTTTTTAAAATTAATTTTGACATCATTTGTACTCTCCTGTTTTTTATAATATACAACAATTCTTCTTAGTAGAGATAATAACCGTAATTATCTGAGAATTTATTATTGGAGGCGTCACACTGCACGAAAATAAGTAAAAAAATTGATTTTTAAACTTTTATTGGAAAATAAAGAATGACTTCATATTCTAACGCAACGCAAATTAAATTTTTACTCTCACTAAATTTGAAGTACTTTAACAATCCACACTATGGTGGTAGTATGTATTACTTAAAAAGGTCAAAGTTTTACTTTTAAAACCCAATTTCTTGAAAATGAAAATTACAACATAAAGGGAAATTTTTTTCATGAAAATTCTACTCCTCTGTTAGTTTTATATGCACTCATATTAATGCTATACAAATAAATATTTTAGTGATAGATTTTATCAGTGTGTGTGCCATGTTACTCCACATAAAAATCTTCTAAGAATAAAATGTTCCATTTCTTAAAAAATGCCTTCATTAAAATAATCGTAATAGAAATGTAATAACCAACCATAAGAAATTGCCGATTGTATGATAAGTCAATTTTTTTTAAAATAATATTTTTATAAACTTAGTTCATTATAACGTCATGAAGATAAAAAAAAATGTTGCCTAAAGTGACTCTCTTAAATAACTCTAAATTAAATGAAATTTTTAAGAGTCAGTTTAGAATAACTTTTTTCTGACAATATTCAGTAATTTTCAGTTTAAAAAAAAATGGAAAGGTAATTCGTTATAAACCTATATAAAACAATAAAATCTAAGGAACTTAAGAGTGCTATAGCATACCAAATACTATACAATACAGAGTTAGAAATTTATACACATGCATATTACACATACACACACTCATATATATATATATATATATATATATATATATATATATATATATATATATATATATATATATATATATATATATATATATATATATATATATAATACACATCTCTCTTATCTATACTAACATGTCCAATTACAGACAGAGAATCAAGTGTACGTTTACTTTTCTGTGAAATAATTTATTCAATTTGCATTTTCCAACATCCTTCATATTTAAAAAATAAATAAAAGAAGAAATGCGAATATTGTTAAATTATTTGAATCATATTTTAAAAGCGTAAAAATAATGGTACATGAACTCTCAATACTCTTAAGACTTAAAAATTCCTTGCGTATGCAGTTTATATTTTGAAATAAGACCTTGTTTGTTTACTAAAAAACTGACATATTTAAAAGCAAATATGATAATTTTCAACAAATTGCTTTTTTAATTTATTAAAATGCTCTTGCTATTTTCCATTTCTATTAGAATAAAATCATACAATATTTTTAAAGTTAGATATTTCTTTCTTAAATGAATAATACGCTTCCGGAAGCAGATGCGTTTTGATTAAAAATTACATTCTTAAAATATTTATTTCTTAATTAAAATTTAAATTTCATAAGTATAAATGAAACATTTTCTTTTATAGAAAGCCATGTCTAATAACTAATTATTCAACAAAAATAGCTTTCATGATCTCTTGTTCTATTTATTATGACATTATTCCTTCCTATATACATTTCCCTGTTATTTTGAAGTACCAACCTATACAAGTAAATGCTATTTTAATTTTTCATTTCGTTTCAATTCGGAAATAATTTGTAATTGATGTTTCGGCATTTGACTTTTTAATTAGAATTCGTATACAATTTTTTTATAATTACTATTATATTATGCATGTAAAATATTTTCATTTAATCGTTCAAAGAGATCTAATAAGCATTAAATAACTACAATCACTTTTACTTTTGAACATTTGAAAGCGAGAAATATTTCCTTTGAGTATAATTAAATTTCTTATTTATTCTCAAATATTTTAAGAGGAGTACTTTTATTAAATATTTCTTCATTTGTTTACTTTTAAATCGCAATAATTCATTTTAAAAAAATATTTTCAGTGAAAATTAAATAAACATATATGGGCTTGCGTTTCGGTTTTCTTTGAAATATATACATACGTAATATTAAAAAAATTTGTAATTTTTATTTTAAATTTAAGAAGTAATTAATACATAATGATAATGTATACACAGATATTAGGTTTTAAATTTAAAATTGTAACTGTAAACATCACTGTTCTGAATTATATTTCATCACGCTGAAGGTGTAACAAAACAAACCAAAGAAATAAAGTACAGAGAGTTGAAACCAAAAAAGACATATCTTATAATGGAAAACAGAAAAACACTGACAATTTATAAATAATGAAATAAATGTAATCATTTAAAATTCTCACTTGTAAAATATTTCGTTAATTATATCCTTTATTGATTCAATTAACAAATACATCAAAAGTATTCCTCTAGCTAAAATTGATTATTCGATCATGTGCAAATAATATATAATCAATTATTTTAAGAATACGTGTCTGTTAAATACAATCTTTATCAGAAATAAATTCAATATATTATCTTCTAAAAACGTTAAAATTCGTCAATATCATGAACTTCTTGTTGGCAGATGTCTAGTCGATTATTTTGTTTGGTACATCAAATACATCAACGAGGAATAATTTGAGACTAATGTAAATTATAATTAAATTTTTAATTAACATTATAGTGTGCAAACTAAAATACCGAGACGCAACTCCTCGTTTTCTGATCGAGACTCAAAAATAAACGAGATTTGTGAATGTTAAACCTCATGTATATTAGATCTAAAAGTATAATACAAATCTACCAAATCCTCTAAACCCGCGATCTTCAAACCGTGTTCTATGGAACCCTGGGGTTCCACAAGGCATACTCAGGGGTTCCACGAATCACACCAAAATACGAAAAGAAAATTATACATGTGTATGCAAAATAGATTCACATTCTGTAGAAAGCTTGTATAACCACTAGTATCTAAAGCTCATCCCAGTCATTAAAACTAAATGAAATATTCATATACAACTTTATATATTTAATATTTTTTTAACTTTTACCATTATATAATAAAAGACAGTTAAAATGTTTTCCCCCTTTTTTATATGTAGTACCTACTAGTGAATATTCTATTGCCTACTATTCCGGGTACCACGAAATAATTTTATGCTTGTTGGTACAATGTTTTGCAAAACTAAATAGTTTTCTAATAGAAAATGTACTTCTTTCCATTTGAGGAAAAAGACACCTGTAATGAAGAAAAGGGAACAACTTATCAACAGTTTCGAGTTAAAATCTAAATTTAAGCAAGAGCAGCTCCTAAATTTTAGGTTTCAAATTCATGAAAAACACACAGGATTTCTCACACAGCTATAAACATATTAATGCCATTGAGAACAATATATTTAAGTGGAAAATATTTCTTAACGTGTCTACAAAAACAAATTGAACATAGATTAGGAAATGCGACTACAGATAGTTTCGATAGACCTAGACTTGGACAGTTTGTATAAAGAAACGCAAGCTCATATCTTAGTTATTAAGTATAATGCATGAGTAAAAGGCACTTAGATCACAAATTAATATTGCTGAGTACATTATAATAAAATTTTTAATAACAAAAACAAACAATTTTTAATAACAAAATTTAATTGCCGTTATATAAAGTACCCATAACATTGATCTACTTTAAATATTACTTTAAAATATACAGAAAACCAGTTATTGTGCGGTCCTTTTTTATGCGACTTTATTTTTGTGTGATTTAATTAATCTGTGTGATCTTTTTTATGCGGAATATGAGTTTCAACACTTTGGGCGACACTGTTATGTTTTCTATCAATGTGCATATATGCACTCTGTTCGTTTGTTTCAAACAGTCTCCCGACAATGAATGTTCAGTTGTCTTCCCTCAACGCGCCAACAGCCCGCGCTTGATTGAAGACGAAACTTTCCATTACATTGACATTATCAATTTGATAGATTATATGAAGACGGATAAAGGAAGAACTGAATTCTTTGAGAGTGGAGGAAATATATGCAGGGATCCAGGTTTCCAATAAATTGGAAAAAACTTTTTCTTAAAATAGATACCAATTCCGAAAGGAGTTCGAAATTCCAAAAAGATCTTCGATCATGCATATCTGGTTATCGAGATGTTTACAAGCAACTGACCAACTGACCTTCGTTGCAAAAAGTTATCACTTACTTTATGGTGACAAAAAAAAGGAGATTCCATGAAAACACCTTCAGTTCCATGGGTTGCGTGAAACGAAAATGTTTGAAAGCCACTGCTCTAAATCAAAAATATTCAAGCTTTGCAGCTGTAGGGCCGCATTAACTATCAAACATACGCAGCTCAGGGAAGAGGGGGTAAATTAAAACTTGAGTTTTACACAAAAAATAATCAAACCAAAGAAGTTGTTTTAACGATTTATTTGATATTATTTTACTCAATTATATATAATTTAAAAACATATTGATACACTACGCAAGAACATCTTTATTAGCGGCAATGAAGATTTTGTTTCGTGGATACAAAAATAGCAAACCTTTCTGACCTTAGGTTTGATGTCCTTTACATTGACCGTAATCTGAGATTCATCAGCACACACATTTATTCTCAAATTGCTCTTGATCCGCTGCAAATTCCATAACCAAGCGGGGAACTGAAATTTCAATTAATATTCCGAAATCATCCTAGAATAAGGAAGTTATAGCAAATGTTTCTCCGCCTTTTGGAACACTCAGTACATACAACCAGCTCATTCTTTTCTGACAGAAATTTTTTCCAACCATTTCACAAAGACTATCTTGCACTCACTTTTTTACAAATTATAAAATCACGCCATTCCTTACTGGTCATGGTAGTTTTAAAGTGTACTTCAATAGATTTAACATGTGTCCTTCCAAACTTTGTGACTGTAATATTGGTGAGAAGCAAAGTGTTCAGCATATTATCCTTTCTTGTTCAAAATTTAAGAAAGGCAGAAAATGCTTGAAAACCAAACTGCATGCATGCTCTTAAAATTAACTCGCCTCCTAATTTTTTTCAACTTGTATCAATTAAAACTTCACTTTATTTTGTATCTTTATTGATTTAATTTTGTAATTTTTTAAAAAAATTTCACATTTTTCTGTTTTTTGTAACTTTATTATAATGGTTTTGTTGCATAATTGTTTTATTTTGTCCTTGTAAATTCATTTGTTTTTATTATTTCTCATTATTTCGTAATTTTTGTTTTGTTATTTACTTTTTATTTTATTTGTTTTGTTTCATCTGTTTTACTTATTTCTGTAAGAACCGTTTGATACTTCTTGAGCACAGTAATTATTTTATTTGTCTTCAATAAAATAAAAAAAACATGTCAATTTTTTTTCTTAGGTAAAGCACAGTCACACCTCAATACTGTGGTGTAAGTTAATTTGTATATGTAAAAATATATTGAGTGACGCAAATTTTTACAAATCTTAAATTTTGTGAAACAATTAATTTCGCAAATCTGATAAAAATCAATACGTGTTTTTTGTTATCATCGAGACGTAACATTTTATTTTTTAAAGTAAATTCGATATTATCTTACTGAAAAGTATAGTTGATCCAAAAAAAAATATTTTACTTGTTTAAGAAATGAATCATTAAGAAATTCTTTCAATGATTGAAGAAAATGAGTTGAAGACAGGAAGTAAATTAAGCAATGCCTTTAACATATACTAATGTGAAACAAAGCAAATGTCAATACCCGGCTCGAAAGGGCTTCAATTATACAAGGAATGAAAATAATTATGATCCCTATTAAAGTTTCTAGCTTTCAAATAACTTTAAAACCATTGTATAATAATTAAAGTACGTTGTTTACAATAGAATTCAATTGGGTTCATAGTCAAACACAAAATATTTTAAGACAATTACTGACATTCGAATTTAAATTAGCGTTTTGTTGTATTTAATTACTCTCGTTATTACGAATGCTCATAATAGATTAGAACTTTGTTTAATTGTATAAATCTTGAGTAGTTTTAGAAATATGTATATATTTTCAATTAAAAGGTATAAAAGAATATGCAATATATTTCTTAATAGGGCCATACGAAAAAAAAGCAATCAAGCCCAGAAAACGTGATTTTACTGGGCATAAAATTTTTCCCAACCTCCCTACTTAAGAAACTAATGATTTATGCTTTGGTCTTTTACGCAATTTGCAACTTGTGCTCCATCAACCGGTCTCTTTCTAAGCGAAGCAATTTAATATAAGTAGACACATTTTTCACTCATAGAATTTCCTTCTTTTTAAGTATGGATACCGCTTTGACAAAATGCTCAATATAATGACCTTCGTCTTCAACAGTGGATATTAAGCGATGAAAACATAATTAAAGTTGGCTTTTCAAATATATTTTGCTTCTACTAATTTCCCATCTCGCAGATTGGTGGTATGGCTTTATTTGTTCCAGAATTGTTAAGTAGACATACCTTAATGAGTTTTTTAATGATTAGAACGCGTATATCATTTTCAATAAATATTCTAGTACACTTTTTTTATAACATAGCTTTATTGGATAATGTTTTTCGATATAAAAAAATCTATTTCGAGATACTACTTTAGAGTAACTTCGAACTAATTGGACGAAAAATACATTATTTACAATAAAAAAGTTAATAGGACCATACGGAAAAAAACAATCAAGCCCAGAAAACGTTATTTTACAGGGCATAAAATTTTTCCAGGCCATTTATAAGTATTAATAAGTAAGTATAAGTATAAGGATAACAGGGCATTTATAAGTATTAACGGCGTACCATTGCTCATTGTACAAATTATACAACTGTTCATACTTATTGCTCAAATTGTAAAATGTAATTTACACGTATTATGTAGTTCTATTTATTTGCTCTTTCCTTCACAAAATTCGTTCTTGGCGCTCCTCTTCAATTAAATTCATCGCTGAACCTGAAACGTCTGACACTTTATTGAGAAAGTTCTCAGGTTTTTACAAAGTTGCTGCTCTTGCAGCTTCATGGACAATCGAGTATTTAGTTCATTTGATTGTTAATAAGTCATCGTATGAGACAAAGCCTTTATTCTCACGTAACGATTCCAGTCCAGACAATAGTTACGATATTTTTCTGTCAGAGCTTGCAATAATGTACCATCGTGACCGTATTGGTGGCATTATATGGAACGAAGCACATGGTTGACAATACAGCACGTACGACCCATGAGAAATCGGGGTTGGCAACTTGGCGAGTTATCGTGAACGTTGGCATTGTTGCAATAGTGCGTAATAAATTTATTACAGCATCAAGAAACATTGCTGACTCAAGACAGCTTATATATATTAAGTAATTTATATAAAAGTGGGGTTGAACATTTTTTGTAGCCAACCAACTTTCCCCCTTTATGTTAACAATACTGAGCAAAAACTTATTGAAAATAACGGGTAGAATACCTAAATTCTTTACAATATAAAGGTAGCTTACCAAAAATTGCATTCAAAAATGCGGAGCCCACGCTAAATTTGAGTACAATAAATAAGTTGTTGCCAGATTCTGTTCCCAAATGCAAATTCAAAACATGGGAATGGCAGAATTGTAGCACTTAACAAAAGTATGAAAATAATAGAAATAAAAAATTAAAAAATAGAGCTTATACAATCTGCCATAACTTTAGTGACAATAGGGTGATATATGAATTAAAATATAATAATTAATAATTGTATCTAATATTAGAATATGGAGGTAACTATATCTAGGGAAAAAAGGATAATTTATAATAATAAACTATTATTATTCTAAGGGATTTTAATCCTTATTATTTGGAATTTCTTTATTCAAATAACTATTAATATAATTAATTGGTTGTCTCTGAATTAAGCAATATTTAGTAAAATGTTTATAGTTTTTATTTTTTCTGATTTTTTAAACTAGAAATTTACTGTGCTGTATATAATTAATAACAATATTTCTGAATATAGAAACATGTACATTTCTCTCCCAATTAGAAACTTTTACAATATTAAAATTAAATTCTTCTCTTTTAGCATAAATATTAGTAACTGTAACATTATTTGTTAATTTGATATGTCTATCAAGAGAATTTGCCTCATTGCTTTTACTATTTGTCTGTATTAAATTCAGATATTGTGCAAAAAATTAGTGTTAGGTTTAAGGGGACAGAGTACGATTCAATTGACGAAAATTGGTCAGAAAATCAAATCTAATTTTTTTACCCAAATTATTCTTTAAATACTTTTCTATAACCTCACAAAATTTGAAAGCTCTAAAACTTAAAAAACGCAGAATTATGATAGCTTTTATGTTCGTTTTTTTTTCACATTCCTATGGCCAATCAAAACTTTAAACTTACTTATCTCAAAAAAGAAAAATAACTACTTTGTCTTCATTTAAAATACTAAGGCTTTTTTTCTATTGTGCCTAAAATGCTTTGAATTTTTTTACCTATTGCTAATGGTACATGTATCAAAAGTAGGTATGCATTTTTGAATCATAGCAATACTTATTTTTTTAAATAATTGAATTCAGAATTTATAGATTTTTTTAAAGAATTTTCAATAACGATTCATAAAAAGAAGTCTTGTACGAATATCAATAATCTTATTGCAAAACCCATACCAACTTTCGTTATACATTGTTTGACGTACTTGTAAATCAAATTTCATGCGCGTACGCAAATTTTTGTAAGAGAGGAATAGCATTTTAAAATTACTTCACAAATTTTAAGTTTTTTCCTTAAAAAAGTAAATGGCTAGTTTTTTATGAAATTTTGACACCAAAATACGTTTACATAGTATACACACATAGGAGGTAGCCAAAACAATTTTAAAAATCCTCAAATTAAAACTTTTTGCGTAAATCATACCATGTCCCCTTAAAAATTGTAAAAAATATAGCCCATATATGCGTGCTATAAAAATGTATTGCAAAACCTTTTATAGCACTTAGTTAAGAGATTTTTCTCACTGTCCTTCTTGATCATGAAAGAAAGCTCGTGGAATGAAAATTGGAACTCTTATTTTACTGTAAATTTCAAACTTTATTTATTTTTCAATATTAGACAGCCGATTTTTCATGTGAGCATGCATATTTTTTTGATTATTCTATAATGAAAACTATTTTACTTGAAGCAATGATAGTAAAATGAAGTCATGTATTCAAAAAAAACTTATTATAAAGGATCTACCTTGTTAAACAGACAAAAGTCAATTAGTTCTTAAATTCTTTAAAAAAGTAAATCATCAAAACATTTTTAGGTCGAATTAAAAATATAAATTATCAAAAATTTTTAAAACAGCACTGATTTATTGTAACATACAAATATGAAAAATTAAATTGTAAAAATTATTTTTTTATCTGTGTAAAGGTATTTGTAATTGGAAATTCTCTAAAAGAGACGACCACAAAACTCTAGTATAGTAAGTGATTGACCTCAATACAATTATCATTTAACACACGAATTTAATTTAAATCGCGTATTAGATTTAATCCATCACAATTAATGTGATATGAATTGGATGGTAAGTGAGTGTTCATAAATGTCATACTTTAAAGCAATACAAGTGTTATTGGCGACCGAACTCGTAATTTAGAGCCAAGGTCAAGGGACGGGGACCACAGCTAATCTCAAAACCCCTCTCCTAATTTTCCAACTATGCCAACGAAATAACTTTAGACCTCCAAATATTTAACGTGAGTCCTTCCCTCTATACAGAGGGACTTCGGTAAATATTGTAGTCACTCATGTAAAATTTAGAAGCAGCAAGAATTTTGTAATTGCTTAAAATAATTTTAGATTGCGGTAAAGTAACAAGGACAACTGAACTCAACAAATTTCCACATTTCGTCCACATCAAAGAGACGAAATTAGCTTATATTTTTAAAATTGGTGACCTATTTTTACCATACGCCTACGAGAGAGGCACTATCTAGACGGGAAATCGTCTTAATATCTCCTAATCCTTTCGGAATGAATTCATTTTCCTGAAAAAAATAAAAAACGAATGTGAAAATATTGAATCTCCATATACACTCATTTCCATCAATTAAGAATAATGCAAGTTCGGGCGAAAAAAGAGTCAGACACAAAACAAATGTGCCTTATTTGTAAAGCATTTTTATTAAATGAAAGGTAAAGAGCAAGGAAAAATGTGTGTTTGACATCATTAATAAAATTTGCAATTTTTGCTCTCTGGAGCAAATTACATGAAAAAAAATCACTACTTACAAAAACCAATGTTACAAGCTTGGTATGACGGTTAATAGATAGTACTATACTGTTCGAATTAATTGAGACAAACATGTTTTTTTTTAGTTGGTATGTGATTAATAGTGATGTCCTGAACCACCTCAAACCCGTTACGTCTGCCTTTACGTAGTTTGAAAGATCGACTTTGACTCCAATTTATTCATTTTAATGTATCAGGAGTTCAGTTGTGAGCTTTTCAGTGGGGCAGCTGTTAATTTCAATTTTGCGTTCTGTATAAGACGTGCTGCTTTTACTTGTTCAAAGATGGATATTACTCCGAGGAACCGTTCTAAAATAAATCTCTCTCAATGAACACACTTACATGACTGAGAGATATAACTACGGCAGTTGGGGGTGATCGAATTAAGTGCCTTAAGAAAATTTAGAAGAACAGAAAGCTCAAGTGGAAAACTACTCCAAAAAATTGATAAAATTTTAATAAGTAGCAAAATAAATCCAAGAAAGACAAGCGTACACCTTTGAAGGAATTTATTGGATATTGGTTTTAAAGTGAATACCTCAACTGCAAGGAAATAGCTTCTGGAAGATGGATTTAAGGTAACAAGATTAAGGGAAAAAACTATTTCTAACTCAGAAAATGATGAAAAAACGTTTAGCAAGGGCCAAACAATACCGATCATGGATTGCTAACGACTGGAAGAATGTGATTTTGATTGATGAAACATGTGCAGGGATACAAATCAAGTGTATTTAGATGAAGGGAAGTTGAAACTTTGTTACTAGATCACACATATCTAACACACTATAAAACACCCTTCTAAAAAGATATTTGGGGTTTTTCCCCCAACAAATGGCCCTGGAAGCTTAGTACCTCCTAAATATAGAATGATAAATATATAGAAATATTATGTAGCTCTGTTAAATGTATAGAAATATGATGCATCAGGATTGTATTATTCATGGTAATATTTGATGGAACGTTTCAACATGACTTAGCCCCTTGTCACAATTCGAAATTGGTCCATACTATTAAAATGCTCGATTGGCTAGAAAATTTCCCAGATTTAGATCCTATTCAAAACTCATGGCATATTCTCAAGAATCATTTCGCTAAGATTTCGCGACACCAGAGCACATTATAAAAAGGGCTATATTAGTGTGCTTCCAAGATGAGATGAAATCAAGAAAATGTGTGCAACTCTAGTGGAGTCAATGCAAAAACATGTTGAAAAGGTCATTTCTGCTAAAAGAAGACATATTTCGAACAAATATACAGACTTTTCACTCTATTTAAGGCATGAAATGATAAAAAGCTAAGGTCTTCGAAAATACCACTTTTTCCCTATTTGTCTCAATTAATTCGAACAATATAGCATGTCTCCCAGACGATACAATACAGTACGTACAACGCTTAGGTATGCTGAGTACCAAATTATGGATCTGAGCTTGGGGAATATCACACCACTCATCAAGCAATGCACTCCGAACTTCCGGTAGACATGTAGAAGGTGGCTGACAGGCTTCAAATCGTCAGCCAAATATATCCCCCCATGCTCTTCTGGATTCAAGTCCGGTGAGAATGCTGGTCAGTCCATACGGCTGATATCCTTTGATTGAAGGCATTCGTTTATAATATTTGCAAGGGGAGGATGGGCGCTGTCATCCATAAATACAAATTCTGCGTCAATGGCTCTCCGAAACAAACGTTCATGTTGTTCCACAAAGAATTCCTGACAGATTTGGCCTGTCGCGGTTCCAAATTGAACATGCAGGTCGGTTTTGGAACCCAGAATAATTTTCCCCAAATGACCAATCCTGCACCACCGAAACGGTATAGTTTATTGATGTTCTCTTGGTGGTAAAGGGTACCTGGCGCTCTATATATTAAAGTCCGGCATCTTTACACGGCTTGTCCTTGAAACTGTCGTACCAGTGGCTGAAGAGAGCTGACAAGAGAGGTCTGATGCTGTGCTCTGTCTGTTTCTTTTAGAAGTAACTGACAAATACCGTCCTTATTTGGCTTTGTAACTCAAGGGTGGCCTGTGCTGTAACGTCTACTCACATTACCATAATCTTGGAATCGCTGTCAAAGCCTGGCTATGACACTATGGGCGATTCCTAGTTCCTTGGATACTTACAGCTATGTACGCCCACACTCCAGAAGACCGATAGTTCTACTACGTAAAAATCATCCAAAATCGTCGCTTGTGTCATATCTATGCAATTATTTCACTGAAAGACTTATAAAGCGCTTGCGAACAATTTTACTTCTTTGCATGTATTCTTTATACACCCTCCTCTTACACTTTCGTCATTGTGATGTACTATTAGTATCGTCTGGTGTCTTCCTGCAATCTGCATGTTATTCTTGAAGGTGTGTGTAGTGATTTTACGAGTGATATATTTATCTTTTTTCGAGTTCAGGTAATACGATTTCTGATTAAAAAAGGTGAGTTTAATGTGGGCATCCATCGACAAATAGTGGCAGTATATAGCGAACACTGTTTAGGCAGAACATCTTGGAACAATTGGTGTAAACGTTTTAGAGAAGGGCAGCAATCGATATCATGTCTCCGAGACAGTGTCTCCGTCTTCAGATACCCAGTAAAACCATGGCAACTTTAAAAAAATCCGTTGGGAAATGTTAGAAAAACCACCGTACAATCTGGATTTGTCACCCTGCGACATATACTGGTTTCCAAAAATTAAGGACGAAACAGTTTTTTCAAAATAACTTTGTACAAAAGCTTTCCAAATCAACACATTTAATACCGTAATATCCCCAATACGTAAGGACATGTGTAATGTAAGCAACACTTACTAAAAGAGAAATCAGAGGGATAAAAAGAAGCTTGATTGAAAAAGTAGCATGGAGCGCAATGCGACTGAAGGCCGAAACATCCCTGTGATGGGTGTCCAGCAAGAAATATCTGGTCTTTAGTAGGAGATATGATCTCCCCTGACTGCTAGGCAGGTTTCACAGCGTCTGCCCATGCTGAGAATGAGGGTATCAATGAGTTGTTGAGGCATTGCTGCCCATTCGTCTTGCAGCGCCAATCGAAGCTCCCGAATCGTTACTGGTGGTAAGGTACGAGCTGCCAAGCGTCTGCCTACAAAATCCCATACATGCTCGATGGGATTGAGATCCGGAGATCGTGCCGGCCAATCCATACGTTCAATATCCTCACTCTCTAAGAGCTGTTCGGCAGCTACTGTGCGATGACATGGTGCATTGTCGTCCATAAAAAGGAACTGCAGACCCATAGCGCCTCTAAAAAGACGCACATATGGAAGAAGAATCTCGTTATAATAACGGGTCCCGTTGACTGAACCTGCGTCGAAGATGTGAAGGTCTGCACGACTACCAAGCATGATGCCTCCCCAAACGAGAACACTGCGACCTCCATACCTGTCCCTTTCAATGATGTTCGAGGGATGATTGCGGCTTCCCCGCTCTCTCCAGATGAGTATGCGATGAGAATCGCTACTCAAACTGAATCTGCTCTCATCTGTAAAGTGTACTCGTCCCCATTCATTGTCTCTCCAATTCCGGTGTTCCCGGCACCACAGAGAACGCCTTCTCCGATGGGCAGGCGTTAAAGGTACACACCGTGCAGGGAGTCATGCAAACAGACCATCACCTTGCAGTCTTCTGGCCACGGTAAAACGCGATATCGGTCGTCCAGTCGCCTGTGTCGTGTGTCTAGCGATTTCTCCCGCTGTCTGCCGCCTGTTTCTTCCGGCCTGTAAGACAATGTACCGGTCATCTACGGGGGTGGTTCCGCGTGGACGACCACTACTGAACCCTCAGATAGCTGTTCCTGTAGTTTGAAATTGTCTCCAAAGTCGTGAAACGATGCTGTGAGCAATTTCGAACTCTGCAGCCACACTTGTCACACTGCGGCCTTCCTCCAACTTCCCAATGATTCGACCTCGGGTAAAAGCATCCAGATGTCGTCTAACAGATTGATTATTCGCCATTTCTCGCTGAGGCAGCAACTCGGTGTGATTTTAACTGCTATACGGCGTGCAATCTCTTTGCCAGAAATACTGATCTTACACCGACAACATGCTTTATACTACTCAGACACTCCCCCATTACGTCTACCTGCATATCTGTGCATGTGCTACCGTACATCACCTTACTTAATTTCCTGATTGGTCTTTCTGTCCACTCTGCCTCTTCGTTCAGCTGATATGCTAATTTTTCGACTTCGTCCTTAATTTTTGCACACCAGTGTAGGCTACTTAATGCAGTATTACGCTTCTATCTCGACAATGAAGGGAAGAAAGCTGGGCAGGACTTCCTCAAGAATCAACCACGTACTTTCAAAAGTGAAGACACAGACCTGCTGCCGCAACTGTGTTACAACCCCCAAAGTGGTTTCTTTTGATTTCCAACAAAGCCATTTTTTTAATTGAATTTTACCACTTTTCATTTGGGGGACCCTTATACAATGAATCTTCAGTGGAATCTGGTTGGATAAAAATACTGTTGACCATGACTATTATACAACGAATATAAAAAAAAGTAATGAAAAAATAGTTTGAAAAAATATTGCTCACAATACTTTTTCAGAAATGCAGAACTATTTACAGTCTTAAAAGATTTGGTGTTACTTATTTTATTATATTTGAGCCCTTTGTCACATTCAATTTTATAGTCAATAAAACAGTCATTTATAACCATAAAGTGTTTTTGCTCTTTAATGAATATATTTTCAATTACAAATACTTTGGTTTTTATACTTAGTGTGGTGTGCGTGAGCTCGCGCGTGTGTGTGGAAAAGGTAAATATTAATATATCCCTGTCTATATATAATTATTTATAACAAGTTTGAGTATCAAACACCTGAACTACCTCATTATTATTTACAAAATTCCTATATATTTTGCAAATATTTTCCATTTAATTATTATTAATTTTATCAGAAATCTCCATGCTGGTATTTTGAATGTAATTTAAATTATAAATTATGCATTATAGTTATAGTTCACGTCCATTTAACGCCATGATTTGTGCTGAAATTTAACTAAATGTGTAAATTATGCAAAAGTTTGCAGGAGCTAAAGTTTTGGTAGTTAACGTTTAATGAAATGACTATTCATCACCTGCGTGAAGCTGAAATCAGGCGCCCTTAATAGCTGTACGTTTCTTGAATCCGGAATTTCGTTCATCAGTCTTGCAAGGCGCATAAAATGTATATTTTTTCCAAGAATCTTCTGTTTAAAATGTGCAAGATTCGCTATAAGAAATGCAATGCTTTGTAATTCTTTTTTTAGAAATTAATTTTTAAAAGATCAGTTATAAGAGCTTTAAACAGTAAAGATGCATTTTGTTCTGATCATGCTAATGAATAAATGAGAATTTGTCCATTTTAGCCCCTTGACTGCCAATTAAAAGTTAGCGTGCCATCGAATGACCTCGTTTTTTACGTAGGCGAGGAGTATTGACAGGGAAAAAATAGCCAAAATAAGAAAACTTTTCTTTCAAAGAACTATATCAATCGCAAACTCTGTCAAAGTCATTTTATTGCATTCCAAAGCTTTCGGATTAGTTGTTATAATAGTAGCACAAAGGAAAGAATCGTAATTCATAGTTCAAAAAGACGTGTATATACGTCCGGGCACTTAAAGTACTTGTTGAGTGAGACGTATATATACGTCAGTGGCAGTTAAGGAGTTAGTGTTGCGTTTCTCAAACTGTGGGCAGCTTCTCCTAAGGGGCATGATAACTCTACGAGGGAGGCGTGAGCACATAGAAAAGTTGAAAATAAAAGATTATTTAAAAAAAAAATTAAGTTACTGAAAGTAAACAAACAAAATCCATTCTGACATAATAAAAAGTGAAATACACAATTGCTATATACAGTAATAATATACTTATAAATGTATCAGTAGTTCACAATGTATTTTATAATTAATTTAATAATACAAAGTTAAGAACAAATTTAATAATTATTACCAGAGTCCTCATGGGTTTGTCATATATAAATTTATGTACAAAAATTAACATATCTTAATAATTTGTGTGGTTTATAATTAATCCCTTAACTGCTGATTTAAAGTTATGTGAGTCGCTCCCCAATGCTTCCGTTTTCCACGTAGGAGCACAAACGTGATGTATTGGGGGGGGAGGATGAATGAATAAATACAAGGAAATATCCTCCGATATAAGTAAATCCTTCGCAAACACTGTCAAGGTCCTTTTATTGCATTCCAAAGACTTTGGAATAGTTTAACGGATAACAGTGCACATAAAAGATCGTATTTCGGAAAGACGTATATATACGTCTGGGGTATTTAACGCACCGGTTGAGTGAGACTTACGCATACGCCGGTGACACTTAAGAGGTTAAAGTCATGTTGTAGCTTTAGCGTGAAATTCAATACGTTGTTCTTTTCATGGAGTTAAGGGGGGGCGGCACGATGAAAATTATGACTGAATACTGGATCGCAAATATTGAAAGTTTGAGAAACACTGGGTTGGTTAATAGTTGCATTCTTTGAATAGCTGTCAAAAAACGAATACTTTTAACAACTTCTAATCTCAGCTGGATAAAATTAGTATAAATGAAACTGAAATAAATCAAGTGTTAACAGATTAATTAACTTAATTTACACAACTCATTTACTTTATAAAATAGTTTTCTGGGTCTGAAGTATAATTTTTGTGTTCTTCTTTCCTGTCTTAAAAAATTAACTTACATTTCAGTTACTCAGAACTCTACATATATTTTTGTACCCGCGGAAGCCTAGGAGTCATCAACACAGACTCGTGACCGGTGTGCCAGGAGCTCGAGTCTTAGGGTCACTAAATATCCACCATGTAGAGGTGCTAATGTTCGGTAAACCTGCCGTGGTTCATAGTCCTCCCGTTAGAGTGATTGGGGTGCCAGCACATGTTGCCATCGTCACTTGACAATGGTTGAAAATCGTAAGCTCCGACACAAATAGCTCTCGTGTTGCTTTATATCGCAACGTTAATAAACACTCATTCACTCTGCATATGTAATTTTTTTTTTTTTTTAAGTTTTGGGGTTTAAGAAATAGATTCTCTTGAGTGTCAAATGAAGGACTGAAAATTATGACTATATAAAAAATATTTTTATTTACATATTTATTAGAAATTTGTAAAATTACAATAAATGGCATTGTATCCGTTTTAACTATTTGTCAGTTTAACTGCATTTGCTTATTCTAAATTCTTTGATCTTAGCTTATTTATGTTCTCATTACAGTAAAGATTAAAAAACTTTTTTCTTATTACTTCAATCTATGACGGGGCTTTATCGCGCCTTCTCACTAATCCTCTTGGGGAATCTTTGGGGCCAGATAGCATTATTTCAATCCAATCCTCTCAAGAAGAAACCACGATATGGAAATTAGTGAATAGATATATAGGGGAACTTTTGGATTCGCGAGTTAGTGGGATAGAAGCCGGATAGTAGAATAGAAGTCGGATGGTAATAGAATGGAAGAATAATAGTAGAAGAATAGAATACAAGAAGAGACAGAAACCGAGGTGCTGATTGCTGTGAGATATTGGTAAGAGATTAACTATAGAAGAGTAATTATAGAATGGACTTTAGTTTATTAAGGTGTCTACAGTAGATAAAGATTCTGAGGTCAATTTTTCATAAAGATAGTGAGTAGGATTTCAGGCGCTATTGACTTAGAATTGATAATTACGATCAGTATCACAGTCCTGAACACGGCTATCCATCCGGTTAATAAAATTTTTTATAATAAGACTTGAATATTTCAATATAAAACAGTATAAACTTTAATTCAAAACAGTTCTTTATTTAATATTCACGTACATCAAGTTATGGTACAAATTTTTAAAATGAAACTACAGTACAGAACCACTCAAAAATTGCAACATATTTTCAAATAGTGATTTCGCTGTTAATAATAAATTATATTGATTTATTATAGAGAATTTGAGAATTTGAATCAATCATTTATTCCTACAAATCTAGGTCGCGTAGATGAAGAGATGATACCCCCGGGCAGCGGAGGTATCACAAGTCTACACAATCTTTTAAGCGATTTTTAGATTTTTTTTTTATGTAAAGTTTAGATGATTGTTATTTTTTCCCGCTTTACATTTGAATATTTCTTTCTTTTGATGAGACGAAACCTGCCCGGCTTGAATTAAGTTTCAATTATTATTAATTCCTCAACCTTTCACTTGTTATGCATGACACTTTGTTTCCTAATTCTTCCGGTTTTCATCATCCAATTAAGAAATATTTTATAACCATTATTGCCAATGTTATTTTACCATTATTAAAAAATTATGTTAACTCGATTTATTCTGAAATATTCTAAATTTAGTTTTGATTTATTTAATGCTCGATTATGAATCCAGATTAAAAACTTAAATGTTACAATAAGAAGTTTTTAACATGTAAAGCTTGAAGTTTTGCTAGAAGTTTATTTAATGTAAAACTTAAAGTGCTTAGAAATATCTCATTTTACAATGAGAGGTGTAAAAACTCAAATAAGAATATATAAAACAAAAATAATAAAAAAGGTTTTTAAAAAATAAAACACTTATTGAGAAAAATGGTTTTGGTTACGTTTTTATTTTACTTCAAAGAAAAAATATAAAGAATGTCATACAATTTTTTTTTTTATAATTCATGGTAGAATACACAATATCCAACTTTCGGATGAAGTTTGGAGCCGAGGGATTGAACTGTTCAGGAATATTTTTAAGCAACAAAAATTGATGTGCTTTGCAATATTAAACAGAGAAAAAATTCCATTTTTTTTCTATCTTGTGAGAAAATGTCCATTTATATGCATGCTCGTATATTGTACTTGTCTTTATTGATACATACCAAGGGAATAATCGACTGTATTACTGGATCCTACGAAACGAATTCAAATATAAATTGATTCTTATAACCTTAATGAAAAATTAACATATGAAAACAATTTCTTATGGAGAGGAATTAATTCCTAAAAAAACGAAAGGTTGCTTAACTTTATCGCTTTTTTACACAGTATTATGCATACTTAAGACCTGTTGAATTTTTTAAAAAACAAGTAGTTTTTTTTAAAAAAATTCCCTTAAGTTTTAAAAAAACTAAACACACACACACACTCACAAGTGACGGAAGTAGAAAAAAAATGTTAAATATTTCAGCGAAAATTCTTTAAACTTCATTCGGCGTTTTTTGTTTGTTTTTTTAAAAAAAGGAAAACAATTATCTATATTTCCTGAATAAACATATTTTCTAATCACTCAGGAAATTCCCCAAGCACACACGTTTTAAAATATCTAAAAAAAAAACAACGTAAAAACTATTTAATGAATAAATAAGGCATTTAATATGTCAAACATTACATTTTCCATTAAACTTCTTATTCCCTTTCGTGTTACTCCTTTCCGCTTTAAATAAAACAATGCATTTTTTTCAAGAATATTATTCATGACAATGACTTCTTTATTTCAAAAAATGTTATTCTTTTATTTATGGGAACAAGCAATCCAAAATTAAAATCCTTAATTAAAGATTTGAGTTCAGGATTTTGTTTTTAATCAGCACATGTATATTTTTATCTTTCTTTTGATTCTGAAACTCATTTTATTGTGTCGTATATATTAAGAATGTCAGATTTAAACGAAAAGATTTTTTTTTCAAATTAAGTTCTTAAGCAAAATAAAATATAGACAATCAGTATTTCAGGCATTCTAAATATACATTCCCGTTAAATATTATCTGTATAGAAAAAGCTTACCTTCTTGGAATTATAAATATATTGATGCAAATTTGAGTGAGGGAAAAGTAATTGACGACCCCAATTATTTCAATAATAATAAATTTATTAATGGACAAGGAAGAAAGATGACTACACGAGAAAATGATTCATATACATGAAGGAGTATTAAAACAGATTATTTACAGTAATGCAAAACGCACTCATTATAAACAAGATTTACAATGCTCCAGAATTAGCCGTTTAGATCTGTTCCACTATCAGGAATTTCAGACAGATAAAGAATCTCTCTCTTATTCTATCAATTCTATCTCTCTCCTATTGTATCTATTCTAGAATCTCTCTCTTCAACTATCAAAGAGATCTCGCCTGAAATGTATTCTGAACTGAACTGATCTCTGTTTCAAAGGTCCTTTATGTAGCCTCATGAAAGTTTTTAGAAGAGCCGCTCCCACAGCCTACTCAATGATTCCTTGGCTACATCTTTTTTTCACCAAATTTGTAACCAGGTGTCATAAAATTACCAATCTGATAATTTGGGGCACCTCCTCTATGGTTGCCATAATCTTATTTTTCAAAATCTCACTGGGAAGTGAACTTTGGATGTAAAACTCAATTTTCCCTCAAGGAGAATATAACTGAAGGGAAAAAAACATTCGTCATGTAATCAAATATATTTATATGTAAAATAACTTCCTTGTTTTTGTGATGTTGTAGTCTTGGCGAATGAAACAGCCGAGTAGAAATTCAAGCAATCTTTATTCAATTCCTACTATTAATTCCCTCTCTCCCTATATATGTATAATATATATATATATATATACACACACACACACATATATATATATATATATATATATTCAATGTTATTTAAATCATGAATAGCCTTTTAACTTCTTAAGAACTTATATTCATCACAAATACATTAACCGTCTTGCTACTTCTAATTCTAAATCTACCACAAAACAATAGAATTTCAAAGTCAGCATGTTAGTGGTCTTGCTGTGAAGATTACATTATAACACTCTTTTCACAGTTTACATTTTTTCCACACACATCTTAAACATCTAACACATTTTAAATTTTCTACATTTTTGTCAACCGACCAAATTAGAGCTTAGCAAATTTACATTTTTGACAACCAATCAATTCATAGCACACCAAATTTGATTGTCATCTCTCTTAGCATCTATCTTTGTTGGCTGGTTTAAAAGATAGTTTAAACGATGCGTTTATGTATATTCAGGTTTTTTAACTCGGTAAATAATAGCTTTCCATTAATTTCAAGACTCTTGGCTCTCTTGAAAAAAGTTCTGTGAGTAAAAATTTTGTAAAATTCTTTTTCGAAAAATACTTTTCTTACGTAATTGTTTTACGAATTTTCTGCTTTAATATTTTTGGAGAGTTTGTTGCAGAATAGTAGTCAGTGGTTTTATCATACTTTCTGTGAGTTTTTATATGCTTTGAATTTTTGTTTATTTTATTTGGTTTTTCTTACCGAGTTTCAAAGGAGGAAGGTTGGCGCCTTCAAACTAGTTTAACCCCACTTATTCGGTCCTAAGTCCAAAATTGCTTTCTGACTCATCAGGTTCTTTTTTTGTATTTTTCTATAAATTCGATCTTCATGTTTTGCTTTTATACTTTTATTACGTTAGTTCTTGTTGTGTTCCTTATCTATTATATTTCTTGTTTTTGATATATATATATATATATATATATATATATATATATATATATATATAATTGAAATTTTCAATTGTTAATAAAACACTTTCTGTTCATTTGTTCAAGTTCAAATACATATTTTTAAACGTGTAGTGGATGATACTTGATGTTAATACAGTTTTTTTTCAAATATTAAATCATTAATTAAATTTTATTTTTTAATTTTAAATTTAATCTTCTTTATTTCTGTTGAAGTTACAACTGGCTGCAACAGATGGAGCCAGTACGCTTTTCTAACGAAGTACGAATTGACTTTAAAAAAATTTCTATTGTTTAAATATTTAGTCATTAGGAGTAGAGCGAGTTTCGTGCAAACTTTTTCTACAATTGCCGAACGGCAGAAAAGGCAAAATAATCCCTTCATACATTCATATAGAGAAAAATACATCAGAAATGAATAACCCGATTACAAAATTTAATAATTCTTAGATGAATAAACAGAAAATAATCATTAATAAGTCATTGTAAAGATAAAATATGAAATTTTGAGTCTGTAACATTGTTTTTGACAAATAGGTGGCAGCAATGTTGTAATTGTGAACAGAAGTGGAATGGCGTCGCAGCATGGGAAGGTATTTTGTGTGCTCTCCTTTGCAAAATGTCTGTCAGTAATCATGGTCTAACACGAATTTCGGAGAAAGTACCACACATATGCACCGAAGTCTAAAAGTATAAGAAGATGGTATAAACAGTTCCAAGAAACTGAATGCCTGTGTAAAGGCAAAAGTCCAGGGTGACCATGTTCGCAATGATATTATACGGGTGACTAAGGAAAGTCACATTGAACATTTGTGAAAACACATTTTATTTTACGTCAAAAAACGTTACACGTACGAAGAAAAATCATATTTTTTTCTTTACGATGACATATTTCTTATCACTTTCTGTTTATTCATTTGGGAATTATTAAATTTTCTAATCGAGTCATTCATTTCTGATAACCCTGTATAATCACGTTTTCAAGTGAGGGAATACATGAGTTATATTTACAATACGTAAGGAATTTTAGGGAAATAGTCGGGCACCAGGCTATACTTGGGGAAACTCTTCACGTAAAGCACATTTAGCTATTTTTTCTATAAATAGGAAATGAATCAAGACAAATTGTTTAATATTTTTAACGGTTAAAATAAATTGAGACTAGAGTTTTAAAAAATAGATTTTCAATTAATGTACACGAAAACATATACAAGATTAGAATTTAGTACTGAGTTAAGCTGTATATATGCTGTAAATTTGATCAAATATACTAACTTTTTTTGTTCCATTTGAAATTCATCCGAAATAGCAAACGAATCATTGTTCTTTTTTATAGGTTGAATGCTTTGAACTTGTGTGTGAATTCTCTCTCTCAAGAGACTAACTCTATACTAACTCTTAATTTATAACTCTCAACTTATACTAAACTTATTATTCAATGCACATACTACTATTACTTAGATACAGGTAGCTGGAAGAAGAAGCAAATAATTTTAAACATTACTTTTTACCGCGATGTCAGGTAATTTTAGTCAATATCACTAAATAAGTATTAAAACAAATGTAGTGTCTGTTCACACATGATCTCAAGAAACTAATTCATAAAAATTTGATCATATTTAAATTAAAGGTGTGTGTATGTGTTAAGGCACTTCATTTCTGCATTTATAAATTTAAATTAATATTTGTTGCATTATTGATAACTGTACTTCATTTTTGGAAGTTCTTTTTAATTTTTAAAAGTACCTTATTCTCTCTCTCTCTCTCTCTCACTCACAATATAAATGGCAGGGATCATTTTCCAATGAGAGGATAGTTATAGGTTTCTATGACCCCAACCCCTCCCAAAAAATAACCTATTTTTCAACGTACCTTCATGTTTAAATCGAATTATGAAAGGATTCTATTTTATTAGAAATAACTATACACAATAAACTATACAATATTTCAAATTAAGGTGTGTTAATATACTTCCTTTCTACATTTACAACTTTAAATTGACATTTGTACTAATATTTGATTGTACTTCTGTATTGATACTTGTACTTCGTTTTTGGAAATACCTCTGAATTATTAAAATTAAGTTATTCTTACAATCTAAATGTCAGGGATCCTTTTTCCAATAGGAAGAAAGTTATAGGCTTCTCTGACCCTCTCCAATCAATTTTTCAACGTATCTATATGTTTAAATCAAATTATGAAAGAACTCTCTATTTTTTATTAGATATAACTACACAATTAAACATAATGTCTTGACTATTCTTCTACTCATAATTTCAAAGGAACCCAATACAAAAATTAACCTGATCCTAAGACAGCAAGAAACAAATAGTTTACATTTACATTTCATGAAATAACTTATTCACAAAATTTTATACTTTAAAATTGTGTAAGAAATAAAAATTTTCATTTTGGGAAGCAAAATGCTACAATATATAAGTGCAGGAAATAAGTTGTAAGAGTTAAACGTTAATGTGTTTATATCAATACCAGATTCATTGTATTTTAACTTAATTCAAGGTTAACTATTGTAAAATTACATAAATGATGGATGATGAAACATTCTGTTCGCAGCTTTACAGTGATTTTAATTCTTCTTTTAGCTTATTCTTTGATTGCTCTTGATGGAAGTATTGTATATAAAAAACGTAAGAGGAGAGTCAGTTCTTTTCACACACATTTCTTCGTATTTTCCCCCAAAACAACTTTAGAAAAATTAAGAGTGTAATGGTTGGAAGAAGTAGAAATGATGAAAACAAAAGAATAAAATCCCTCTAGATAAGTAACTAACATAATAAAAGTATTCCATTGGAATATATGCTTATTTCTCAAAACAATTTACAAAATTACATAAATATGCAAAGGAAGCCAGTGTGAGAATCTTGATTATTCTAATGAAATCACTGAAAATTCGAAGGAATGTTCCAATGACTTGTCCGAAAAATTATTAGACATTAATGTATACTACTTTACAATTGCCTACTGCTTGGATTCAAAGATTAATAAATTAAGAAAATTCTTCAAATTATCTGCAGAAAGTGTACAAACTAAAAGCTGAAAAGCTACATTATTAGTAGACAGGGTTTGAACTTATTACAGAACTAACAACGCTGTATTTCAAGCATGAATAACAGGTTACTGCAGCCTATGTCTGTTAAAAATTGGATTAGTCAAGACTAATTCTTATATTTTGTTTTATATATTCATTTAAAAGGTGTAGAAAAATAAGAAGTATAAATAAAAATATTAAAAACACGAAGACGGAAACTATATACACTCAGGAACATTGAAAATAGCGACCCAAGAAGGAAGCTAAGTACAATCGCGAAAATTTGCAAATAAGTACAGTACAGTCCCGCTAATCCGAACACGGCTAATCCGAACATCCGGTTAATCCGAACAGCTCCACGGAAATTTTTTTTATAATTTTAAGGACGAAAAAATCGGTGAATATTTCAATATAAAAACAGTGTAAACCTTTTCAAAACAGTTCTTTATTTAATATTCACGCACTGTACATCAAGTTATGGTACAAATTTTAAAATGGAATAAACTACAGAACAGAACACTAATGTTTAGTATGAAAAATTGTACAACAGAAGATTAAATATATAAAATATGTACAGTATTTTTTCTGACGCAACGAAGACAGTCTTTTCGATGATGCGTAATTTCGCCAGCGCCTCATAAATAACACATCAGCTGGTGTAGTGTCGGGCTGTTGCTCCAAGTAGCGCAGGGCAAGGGCAGCTGCGCCGTCTGCATGTGGCACCACGTCCTTCTTATCGCATTGCGTCTCGTCGTCACTCCCCTCCTCCTCCATTGGCTCTTGAGTCACTGCCGCAGCTATGACGTCATCAGTCAGAAATTCGGCTGTTTCCCTGTCTTCTTCCATCCATTCATTGATGTCTCCAACAGATGCTTTGCCAACATTAAACTCTGTAGCCAATTTTGTCACACCTTCACCTTTATCTAAACGCTTTAGAACCTCTAGTTTGTCTTTAAGAGTAAGTGTTGAGTGTTTACGCTTACTCGCCATAACAATCTGTTTACGTACACTGTATCACAGATAAATGTCCAAAACACACAACAAACTGTTTTCACTGTAGAATATCACACTGTAACACTGTTATTAACACAGACAAAAGCGGACGAGTGTAGAACGAGCGCGGAACGACTGACGGCCAACAGTACGGACACACGCACACGCAGTCACACTGACACACTAAGTTAGGAGTGGTGGAGGGAGGACACACGCGTCGAGGAGTGGGAGTACAGTCCACGCGGCAAAAAAGCGGGCACGTACGCTCACATTACCACAAAATACATAGACACAATAGACCCGTACTCCCGGTTCAAATAGTGATTTCGCTGTTACTCCGGCTAATCCGAACAATCACGTAATCCGAACAGGGATCGGTCCGATATTGTTCGGATTATCGGGACTGTACTGTACAGTTTAATGTGATATGCAAATGATCCAAGTTTTGTGCCAATACGCATGCTCATACACCTCGAGGTGGCGCTACAATCAGGAAGAGGGTGCTATATAAGGCAGCGCAAATTCGAAGATTCATAAACGTGACGATTACCCGCCGATTGTAGGAAGACTTTGGTAAGCGAAACATGCCAGGTAAACGTGCTAGAAGACATTTCTCACAGTTAAGCGAGTTTGAGAGAGGCCTGATCATCGGGATGAAAACTGCAGGCTGGTTGACGCACCGTGTTGCTGGCCAGGTGGATCGTTCGGAGTGTGCCGTTAGAAATTGTTGGGAGCAGTGGACACGAGAAGGTACCCACGCTCGGAAAACCGGGTCTGCAGCGACCAGGAAGACCACGAGAAGAGACGATCAAAGAACCGTGCGGCAAGCACTTGCGGACCCCACAGTGACTCGTTCAACGATACGAGCAGTCGTAGGCGTAGCAATTGTTCCACAAACAATTTCCAGACACCTTGCAGAAGCAAATCTTAAATCCAAGCGCCCTTTCCGTGCAGTCCCTTTAACACCGGAACATCGGCAACTGCGTCTACAGTGGTGCCAAGCCAGATCAATGTGGAATGTCACAGATTGGCAAAAGTGATGAATCCCGGTTTGTTTTGGGGACAGATGATAACCGTGTATGGGTGTGGAGGTGCCCTGGTGAGAGGTACAATTCCCCCACACACTGTTCTACGTCACACCCCACACAGCTGGTAATGGTCTGGGGGCCATAGCCTATGATAGCCAGTCCACTTTAATTGTGATGAGTGGGACCTTAACGGGCCAACATTACGTTGATGATATTCTTCGACCCCATGTAGGATCTTTCCTAAATGGTCTTCCAGGGGCAATTTTCCAGCAAGATAATGCTCGTCCGCATACAGCAAGAGTTGCTCAAGACTTCCTATGTAATTTTCAGACTCTTACATGGCCAGTCTGCTCCCCCGATTTGTTCCCTGTAGAGCACGTGTGGGATCAGCTAAAACGGCAGATGCCATCGTGTCACTCTGTACATGATTTAGAGCTGGCTGTTCAAGATTTGTGGGCCCATCTGCCTCAGGACAACATAAGGTGTCTAATCAACTCAATGCCGGACCGTGTGGTGACATGTATTGCAGCTGGAGGTGGTCCAACGCGCTATTGAAGTTGCCCAGTATTTGTGTCGTTGCACACCCTGTATTGGTTTAATTGTCTTGTTTTTGAGATCAAGTGAATATCTCATCTGTGTCATTATGCGTATTAAATTTCATTTCAATCCGATGCTTTCTTCTTGGGTCGCTATTTTCAATGTTCCTGAGTGTATGTATAAAAAAATGATTATTTCAAAAATTCTTAAACTATGATTAATTTCATTGTAAAACTTCTAAATGTAGTATTTATGTATGGAATAGGAATTTTTTTAAGTTCCTGAAAGTGAAATATCTAGATTAAAATCATGCAGAAATTTATAAAAATTAATTTCTCTTTAAAATGATACAAATAAATAACTTTGAATAAATCAAACAAGTAATAGTGGCAACTATCGTAATAATGCAATTTATCTTATAAATGTTCAAAGTAAATAATAATCAAAGTAATAAGTCAAAATAAATTGCGGGGCATATACGAGTAACATGACAAATATTGTTCGTGGGTCATTCAAAAAAGAAGACCGTTTAGAAATAAAAAACGAAAACACAATATTTATTGAAATAAAATTCAGCTCTGATATACACATCTCGAAGCTTCTATCTCTTCTCACCATAGTCATTTCTTGCATTTACATATTTGTCATATTTGCTATTGAGCTTCAGAATTTTTATCTTATACTGTTTTGCCTTAAGTTCATTAAACCTTGCGTTTAGTTCACTCAGACAAAAGACCAATCATGTGGACTTAGCTCTTAAAGATTACCATCTGTTTTCTAAGCTGAAAGAGTTAATTTTGAGGAATAAACGTTTTGAAAGTGGAGAAAAGTCGAAGAATGTAATGAATACTTAGCTGAATGCACTGGTAACAGAAGACAAAAACATGGGAGAGAGAAAATTTTGAAGTGAATCAACAAAAGCTCAATTATATTAAATGATTCTGTAGAGAAGTGAAGGAAGCATTAAGGTAAATAATAAAATTATTTTTTAAAATAAATGCTGTGTTTTTTATTTTTTTATAAAAGAACGGTTCTTATTTTCTGGATGGCCCATGTATTATATTCATTTTCTTAATATAGTTTCTTTAAAATTAGTCTTCTTTTCTTGATTGTGAAAAAAAAATTTTTTTTTAGCCAAACAAGAGATTAATTTCCTTTTTCTAACTAATTTCTTTTCTCTCTAACGAACAAATCTAAACAAATTAAAATTATTGGGACTAAAAACAGAACAATTCAAAATAATTAATTACTTAATAGATACGTCTAAATCTACATTTTTATGGAATATTTTATTTCGTTTAAGCCGTCAACTTTTATATATTTTTAAAAAAAGTCATTTTTTAAAGTTCTATTGCTTGGTTTTAAATCTGGTTAAGTTCCATCATCTATCAAACTAAATGTATATACATCCCTAAAAAGATACTAAGTAAACTACATACATTTCATATTAATCCTGATGATTATTACTAATTATTACTCTTTTAAAAGATGTGCTACGAAGTCGCATTGAGCTTTAAGCAATTAATTATAACATAATCTATTATAACATGAAATTTTGAAACACTGAAAAAGAACCAATCCACATAAACTGTCGGAATGATGCTTGAAAGGAACAAACTAATTAATCTTTAACAAAATTAATCATTTACAACACACAGAAAAAGGCCAAAGAATGCAATCGCGACTGACATTTTAATAACGATAAATGATGGATTTCTTTTACATTCACAAGAAAATGTTTGTTATAAATGAGATGATTGAGTTATTGAGTTAAAAATTAAATAACTGCTATGCAACTGAATTCTACTTATCGGTAATTCATTATGAGTCATCAAACGAGCAATCATGTGCACAATTTAGAAAATTGTTTCGATCATGGTAAGATGAATTTTTAAAAGAAAAGAAAATAATTCATTTTAGAAACAAGCATCACCGTCAAAACATATTTAAATTACTAATTTGTAAAATGTGCTCTAGGTATTGTAAAATACTTAATATATTGATGATTTAATCAGTTTTGGATGGAAGTATTGTTTGTTAGATAATTCTATTCAGACGTTTCCAAAATATTAACCTGACATTTTAATGAAAGTTGTCATTTTAGAGATTATAAAGGAATATAGGACACATAATGCTTTTAACGTAACTGTTAAAGATTTAGTAGAAATATTGACGATTCTGTTTATAGCAAAACAAAATAGTTTATTTAAAGGTGTCAAGCAATTTTGGTGCTGTTATTTCCTTTTATGTATTTTGAAATTGCTCTTTGTTTCAAAATTAAATAATATTTCGATAAAATAGTTATTAAGGTTTTTATTAATCAAAATTTTTAAAAGAAATAATTTTTATCTTTATTAACTGAAATTTTATTTTAAAATCAATTGAACTTTGCAATGCAAAAGAGAAAATTAAAGGGAGGAAAATTTTTAAATCATTTTAGATGTAAAAGTTTTATAATTAACGTATAGCATTTTTATACAATTTTTTGTTTCGTAATAAAAATAATTTTTAAAATTTTAATTAGTAAGAGAACTTTAAATGCAAATGCCTTTTGAATGGACTCTGAAAGCAACCAAAATCAAAAATAATGTATTTAAAAGTACTAAATTAACTATAAATTGTTACGTATTTTTCCACTAAACAAAAAAAGCTTGATGAGTGAAAAAATAGTTAGATTTCAATGATTTTTGTTGCAATGATAGGTGACTGCTGAAAACGTTTTTTCCTATCATATTTTTTCCACACAATTACCTTTCCTCTCTGTAAGTTTAAAAAAATTATCAAAATCTGTGTTTTAATTAAATTTGTATTGATATTCATAATTATATTTGAATGAAAAAAACAGTTCAAACAACAAACATTTTTTAAAATAAAAACCAGTTTGATGAAAAAAACACATAAGAAAGGTATAATACGGACTTTTTATGTATTATATATAGAAAAAATAATTTTGAGGGAGGCTCATTAGGGATCAGAAATATAGTTTTCTTTTTCTTCTTCTTTTTATGTATTCAATATATGTGGTTCAATCTTATTTTACTGTTTCATTCTGTTTGATTATTTTCTCTTCTATTGATTTTGCTTCATCCAGGGAGCTTGTATTCATTTATTGAAGTTGATTTGAAAAATATCTTAAGAACATGAAGAGAGCCAAATTTTCTAGTTTGTTACATTGTACTGTGATTGGGAGCTGCTGTTAATAAGAATATGAATGAATGGCCTTGAAATTTATGCTATGGGCAGTAAATTCAACTTGACGTTATGTTATAATAGTTAACATAGATGTAACTTGAAATATAATGAAAAAATAATTTATGATATTTTTCGTAGAAAGAAGCACACTGGCTTTGAGTGGAAGCGTATCGAACTTCAACGTTGCAGGTCTGGGGTATGAAACCCGGTATGAGCAAGGTCGATTCAGCCTTTCGTCCCTTCAGGGGTTCGATAAATGTGTACCAAGCTTTTTTGGGAACTGGACACTGGTGATTTCACTGCAGAATGACCACCTGACCGAAATATTTACTCATGCTCCTCAGCACCCCATGTCATGAAAATTGAGATGGGCACAGTAGGTCTTGATCCTCATGGGCTGTTGCACCACTGAGTCTAGTTTAGTGTATTATGTAGAACTAATTATGTTTATTTGAGTTAATTTAGTTGCAACTTACAATTACCTTCTACTTCATTTGAATTATTTTTTCCCTTTTAACTCAAGTTGAAACTTATTTTTCAATTCCTAATATTAGCTCACAATCTCCTTATATATATATATATATCAAAATCAATTACAACTTAATAATCAATTAAAAAATTGAAATTATATGAATCTTATAATATACTAAATTCTATTTCAAAATATCAATGGCGAATATAGAAGATAAAATTCCAACGTTTTCAAACAAAATTAAAAAATTATAAAATAAAAATTTATAAATTATCCAAGTGCAACCTCGGACTTAGGACCGATAAGTGGAGTTAAACTAGTTTGATGGCGCCAACCTTCCCCCTATTGTAACTTGGTAAGTTAATCGGAAAGTATCCAATTCTCAAAAATTTAAAAATTAAAAAGTTAAAATTAAACCATTAAACTTGAAAAATTAAACTATTCGCCATCGCATTATGAAAGATATTATAACATTAAAATATTAAAATTCTAATACAAATTAGTGCATCATATAAGTGAACCCTTGAACACCAAAGATGATGCAACCATCTTTAAAATAGTTGTATAGGTAGAAAAAATATCTAAAATCCGAAAGTTCAAATTAAAAACCCAGTATATTCACAAATGAATAGCGTACATCATTAAAAACTCACTAAAGAGCATCCTATCAATAATTCAATCCATAATTATTGAACGATTTCTCATATTTAATACAACAATTACCACTCATATTTTGCTCATAACTCCAACTAATGTCATGTTAATCCAAATGATTCATATTTTTAACATTAGAGTTTAACTATTTAGTATTATAGATGCAAATTTGGTTGCATGCAAAAAACTTGCTTGATTGGTCATAAATAAATTTAAAGTGTAGTCATGTAAATATTGGTCTATGTGTGTATTAAAATGTATCCTGTGTGTGGAATGCACATATTCTTCACAGCTGCACCAATAACAAGCTGACTTTGTAGACCTAATGTTGTGTGGTGGATTAGTGCATTTATGAATTTAAAAATATTTTTAAGAAATATTTTTCTGATCTATATATTTTCTCAAGAAGTTGATGGGATAATCATTCTGTATACAACAAAATATAAATTTCTGGATATTCTTAAATTTATCAATATTGTGTGTAGTTAAATTATTATTTCTCATCAAAAAATTTTAAATTATATTTCTAAATATTAATACATGTAGAAAACCATTGAAGTTCGATATCTTTATGACATTGAAGCTAAATGCTTCCCTTTTATCATAGATATTGCTATATAATTTGTTGTCAATAATATTTAAATCTAAATCTAAAAATTCAACTTTGTTCTAGTTAAAATTTGTCTCTGTATTAATTTAAGGCATTTTGGATAAAAATTAATGCTAGGTTTAAATTCCCTGTCTCGACCTATAACAATTAAATCATCTATGTATCTTAATAAGATGCAAGATGGTTCATTTCTTCGATTTGATTCATAGTGGTGTAAATACAGGTTAGCGAGACTATTACTGGCTGGGCCACCCTGAGGCAATCCTTTGATTTGTTTGTAAAGTTTGTTATCAAAAATAAAAAAAAATGAAGTTCTCCTGTATTACAAAACGAATAAGTGTATTGAACTTTTCAAAACTAATGTAATTATTCAAATCATACTTCTCATATGCATCTGAAAGTACCTGAATTATATCTTCTATTTTAATGGAGTTAAATAAATCTTCGAAATCGAACCCATTCACAGAAAATACCTCTTGTTGATCAACTTTCTTTATTACATCATGACTGTTTTTTATAATAGAAGTATCTTTAAATTTGTCTTTTGTATCTTGTAATATGGTCTGTAAAATTCTTCCCAATTTGGATATATAAGTATTGAACCCATTTGTTACACTGCGGAATTTGACTGGATTTTTATGAAATTTAGGAGTCAGAAATATATGGGGATATTTAATTTTATTGCTAGAAATATTTAATTGTTTACAAAATGCCAATAAACTGTTGTTAATTTCTTTCATACTAAATTTACTTACTTCATATACATTATTATTTTGTATATGATCATTTATTAATTTACTATAGTAATATTTACACATTATTTCATAATTTCCTGGGACATTATCACTGGGACTATCACAAAGTGTTTTTGTAAGTTTTCTATTGGTCTTTTAATTTTTCTATAACAATCATCATTTTTTGTTCTAAAATTAAATTTCAATAATTCCCTGAGGTCATGAAAACCATATTCCTTAAAGGTCTGAGTAGGTAAATTATATTTAATTGCAACATTTAGAATAAATTTATTAATATCTTCTGATAGCTGTTTTCTCAAATTTAAATTGTTGTTTGAAATAGTTAATCAATAACCAGTGCCTTTGCACATAATTTCTCATAATTTCTGATCCTCTACTATTTCTAAGTTGCCTGTTACCACGTGCCCATGATATTCGTCCACGTAATTCCTGTAATCATTGCATCTACTTTTTTTTGATCTACCAATTCCTTAATACTATTATAGTAGAAAACTGATCTACTTATTTTGTTATTATACCTGAACGCTCGTTTTATTAACACATTTTTCACCGGGAATAAATCCATGGCTTTCCTAAATGTTTCAGAAAATTATATCCCATTATATATGATTTGTTCATATATAGCAAAATGCGATATTCTATATTATAAGCATCCTTAGAGTCTATCTTTATTTTTAATCTATTAGTAATATATTTGCATAGATCCATGACCAAGTGTGATCCGTGATTATCTTTTAATCCAATATTTTTTAATAAATTTAAATCTATTATTATTTCCTTTTTATTAAGTCCAAATAAGAAATACTTTATTTGACCAACACTAAAATTATTCTCAAAGTATTGTAATAGTTTATTTAATTCTTTTATAATTTTGTATCTATTCCTCTATTTCTCGCTTTTTGCGTCCACCTTTTCCAACCCTTTTAGTCTTATTACCAATATTTCTATCATTATATTTAGACTCCTTATCATTTTGTTTCAAAGCCTGGATTAAATTTTTGTTGTTCCATATTACATTCAATCCGTAAGGATACATAGCATTATAAACCCCGATGTAAACATTTTCATACCATAGTCTTTTTATCTTATTTGGAGCAATCTTAATAATATTCAACATAGCACCTTCAAAACCATGTTTATTAAAATGTTGTATCTCTATCCTACCTTTATTTTTTGTTGATGTATTTTTTCCAATGTCGGATCTATGTTGGTTAATTCTTAGGTTCATAGTTCCTGAAGTTTGACCTACATTATTAAAGCCGCAGACACCGCCTGTCAACATATACATGCAGTTGAATATTTTACAGAACTTAAATTCTGATTCTTCATTATTCTGTTCATGTTGCATCATGGGGCAGGTTTTCCATATTTTATCCCCACGTTTTCTAAATCTCAATTTTAAATGATCCGAATCACTATGAAACCTGTTATCAAATTTTTCGTCATATTTAAAATAATTACATTGTGATTCATAATTCTTCCACTTCGATACATCATAGTAATTCCCTACAAATCCAGTATTCGAAATAATACGCGTTTTATATTTCTTAATGTTTTGATTATCATGTACTCCTAACCTCGAAAATTTCTCATTAAATAACGAACAAGAAGCTAACGTTTCTTTTTTATTTTTTATTTTATTCATAATTTTTTTGCATGCTGTCTCATATGTTGTCTGCGCCCCCTATCTTCCTCCAAATCACTCTTATGCAACTGTCTCATTTAATCATATTCCATCTTAAACCAAAAATATCAGTCTCATTCTAATGATAATTGATTGACGATAGCACAAACACCATCATATTGTCAAAATTGAAAGCCAAGTTGCCAGTCTTTAAAATATACAAATATTTAATATCATTATGTTTGAGTTAATGTACATAAAAATTCCATTAAAATTACTTTATGTTCTCCTCATCCAAATACGCAGAAATAAACTCTCAAATCTCAATAAAAAAATCACATTCCATGAGATTATCATATGAATTTTCATGTCAAACACATGAATCAAATATAAATGCTAAATCAATCTTCGTGAAACCCTCAACTGCACATGACTCAGAGAAAGCATATATTTTTTATAAATATGTATATAAGAAAATAAGCATTGAAAAACCATTAAATTTTATTTTAAAACTGAACATTGAAAAACCAAACATAATAAGAAAATTCTAAAAACACAATAGTTAAAAACTAAACAAATGTAAAAATATATTATTAATAGCTAAAATTCTGATTCTATTAAGAATTCAAAATCAACTATATATTTTTGGTCTTAAAATTTATATTCGAATCATTAAGATATTCTATACCAGTGAATTCATACACATGCGGGCGCAAAGCAGCCCAACATATGAATGAAAAATATTTAAATATATAAAAATCAATCACAACTTAATAATCAATTAAAAATTGAAATTATATGAATCTTATAACACTAAATCCTATTTCAAAATATCAATGGCGAATATAGAAGATAAAATTCCAACGTTTCCAAACAAAATTAAA
Source organism: Trichonephila clavipes (assembly GCA_019973935.1). NCBI lineage: Eukaryota > Metazoa > Arthropoda > Arachnida > Araneae > Nephilidae > Trichonephila > Trichonephila clavipes. The sequence continues at coordinate 114,254 of BMAU01006916.1, read as the reverse complement.
AAATTATAAAATAAAAATTTATAAATTATCCAAGTGCAACCTCGGACTTAGGACCGATATATATATATATATATATATATATATATATATATATATATATATATATATATATATATATATATATATACATCTGGCTCATTAATAAAATATTTCAACAGATGGCGCCATTAATTAAATTTTATTTTTAATTTTTAAATTTATTCGTTTTTCTAACGAAGTGGGAATTGACTTAAAAAATTTAAATTACTTGCTACTATCGCTCTAACATTTTAAGAATTTTTAAAATCAATTAGTTAAATAAAACAAAAATATTTAGTGCTAATTTTGGCATGTATCAATATTTGACGATTAAATCTTAATTTTTTTAATTTGAGTCACACTCTATTGACGAAGGATCCCATAATTTTAACCCACGGGAGGACTTAGAGTCTTGACAAATGCCATGTACATCATCTCCTGTACACGACAAGAGTCTATGTACCCTGGAATCTATTTCAGAGTAAATGAAATAAATAAATTATTACTCATTATATAATAATCCAGAAGAAAATTGAGAAATGTGTGTTTCCTCCATTTACTACATTACATGTATAAATAGAATTCATTTTGAAATTATCAGTTATTACAGTGCTTCTCAAACTTTCAGTACTTGTGACCCAATATTCAATCATAACTTACATCGCCCCCCCCCCTTCATACAATAACAATGCATTGAATTCAATAATACTATACTTTGACACTAAAGATACTATAAGTCTTTAACCTCTTAAGTGTCACTGGCGTATATAAATGTCTTGCTCAGCCAAAAGTTAATCACCCCGGACGTATATAGACGTCTTTCTGAAGTACGATCTTTTCTGTGCACTGCTATCCATAAAATGATTCCGAAGGCTTTTGAATGCAGTAAAAGGGTTTTGACAGTGTTTTCGAAGGATTTAATTATTTTTATTCCTTTTCTCTCCCCTCCCCCAATGCATCACATACACGTGCCTACGTAAACGGGGGCACTGGGGAGAGAATTGCGTAAAATTTAATCAGCAGTTAAGGGGTTAATAATAAACAGTACAAATTATTAAGATAAGTGTTAACATTTGTATACAAATTTATATTTGACAAGCCCATGGGGTCACTGGTTATTATTAAACTTGTTCTTAACGCAATATTGTTAAATTAATTACAAAATACATCGTGCAGTACTGATACATTTATAAGTGTATTATATCAGTGTAAATGTGTATTTTATTTTTTTATTATGTCAGAATGTTTTTGTTTCTTTTTCCAATAAATTAATATTTTTTATTAAAAAAAATGATCTTTTGTTTTCGACTTTTCAATAGGCTCGCGCTCTCCTCGTAGAATTATCATGCCTCATAGGGGGCGCACCCCACAGTTTGAGTAACGCCGAGTCATTCTAATTCAGTTTTTGCTCCTAATTACTCTTCTACTTTCTTTGATCTAAGATTTTTTTAGCATTATTATATTTGAGAATTTTACATAGTTAGTCTAGTGTAAATTTCATCTTTTATGTAGAATTTATGCTCTATTTAGCGAATAAGAAAATAAAAAAATTAATAAAAAATATTATAATAAAGCTTTATATGATGAATGTTTTTATTTATCATTTGACCATTTAAATGTGGCACTCCATTTCGAGAGTGCGCAATTATGTGTGACATTTAAATAGAGCGTTGACGAATATACTCGTCAATCTCAGAGTAGGCTGCTCTATTAAAATATTGCACCAAAATGATGAGTTTATTTTATAAAATTGGCAATTTTATTACTAATACTTATTTATTTGGTTAACATAAGCATATAAATTGCATACATATTACTCTAAAAACGCAAGAAAAACTAAATATATATAAAGGTAAGAATTTTAAAAAATTCGGAAAAAAATCATCTTTCCGACTTTTGTTTTTGTCCTTTTTAGGCTAGCATCTAAAAATAATTATCATCGCACATAAATGACGGCTTATACGGTAATTCAGCCGATGCATACGGGGACGTTGAGTTCATCTTAAAATTTTTATATTGTGTATTTATTTGCTTTACTCCAGCCTGAACTTTGAGAACAAGTTTTGTTTTCCTCAAAAATTACGATTTAAACAGTCAATGGTCACTACTTTTTACACATAACGAGTATACTCGTCAATACACAAAATCCTGCTTCTTCGTGACTGGTATACTCGTCAATCACAGTTAACCGGTTAAAATAAATATTAGTACAAAACATTGGAAGAAATGATAAATGCAAGTAAAATTTCAAGGCTCTGAAAAGCATAATTAGAATTCAGTTGCATACTGAGCTTTACTAACAATTAATTATCAATTAATATGCATACTTATCCATGCCTTCTAAGTAAAATATGAAATTGCTATCTGATTCTGCGATAAATTTAACAAGGCATTCCGCAATTGTTGTTCCAATACTTCGATATATTATGGTTCCTCAAGCTGGTAGTCTAAAACATTCTATATGTATTCGATAGTTGAAACTTTCGGTCAAGGAAAAAGGTAAACAATACTAGAGATATGTAAGCTACATAATGAGTAAAATATTTGATTCAATATGTTATATGAAATGCTCATTTAGCATTAGGGACCCAGTATCTAAGCTATTGAAGACGGGTTTATAAAATTCAAAGTTTAAAGTAATTTTACAATAAAAAAGAATTTACATACACACACACACACAATTGTACAAATTGAAATTCTAAAAACTGAAATTTTCTTTTGTAAATAACCCGTTACCCTTATATATATATATATATATATATATATATATATATATATATATATATATATATATATATATATATATATATATATATATAAGGGTAACGCCAAATATTAAACAAAGATTATGGTTCGAAAACTTTTTTATAGGTTCATTTAGATCATATTATCCTTATGGTTTGAATGTTATCTGGAAAGGTGAAAGTGTCTTACTAACTTTTAAACAAAAATCCGAGGATTCATTATATATTCCGAATTTTGATAAATCTATTGATAATAGTAATAATATTGGTTTAGCGAGAATTTCAAGAGCTAAACGTAGAAAAAGAGTTATTAGAGACATGACAACCCTCAAGAATTCAATGTTAGAATTAGCTGTTAAATTTGATGATAACTACAACACAGGCTTAATTAAATCGTTTATGTTTAGCATGAATAAAAGTGAAATTAAAATTATGACAGATATTTTAAGCAGATATATAAATTTCGGGATTCTCATGGTATGCATATGATTCGAGACCTTAATAACTATTTAGTACAAAAAATGAATATTAAATTAGATGCAAGTGAAAATTTCTCTATAGAATATTGTACATTATTGTATTTATGAATAAATCCTTTGACAAAATTAATTTTTCAAGTATATTTCAAAAATATCAATCCTTTTTTCCTATTAAAAATATTATTATTAAAAAGGCTTTCAAATACAACAAGAAACTTGGTAGATTTATAATTAATTATAATCAAATCTCGGAGCTCCTAAGTTCATAATCATGTAAATGCAATCTATATCGGGACTATATTGATGATTATCATCAGCACGTTATCACAGGAGACCTTGGCATCGTAAAAGATGATTTGTTAAGAAATTTTATGGAAAAAGGTACCGGTTTTAGACTGATGATCACAAAGAATAAATCTAACGTTATGAAACAAATCATAAAAGATTTAGATAAATTCTACCTTAAAATTGCAATTAAATACGGAATGCCGATTGAAGCTTTCAATCAATTTAGATCTTATGTAGCAACAGAAATTCGGGAATTAGATTTCACTGTTGAAAATGAAATTATGTATAAAGATCTTAAATCATCAATAGAAAATATCCAAAATGACTTCGTGATTACATATGTTGATAAGGTCTCTGCTAATTATGCCATAATTTGTAAATACTTTTACAGTAAAATATTAAGTAACCACATTTTAAATAATAATTCATTTCAAAAATCAATTCACAATAATAGAGAAGATGATAATCGTCTTTTAGCTTTGAACAAAAGACTGAATATTCATCTAAATAATATTAAATATCCAAGTATTTTTTTAACACCGAAATTTCATAAAAGCCCTATAAAATTCCGTAGTATCACTAATGGATGCAATACATATATCTCGAAGTCTGGGAAGATCTTACAATATCTTCTTCAAAATCTAATTGATAACTTACAAAACACGGCAATTATTAAAAATAGCTTAGAGATTGCTAGAGTTACTAAGGATATGTCAATTTTTTCCATGCATGGCTTTGATTTCGAGGACCTTTTTAATTCTATAGATATTGACGATATGATTAAGGTTCTACAGTTAATTTATGATAAATATGAATTATATACTTCAATGAAAAAAGAAAAATTTGATGTTCTTCTTAACCTCGTATTAAAAGAAAATTTCATTGCATTTGATCAGAATCTTTATAAACAGATCAAAGGATTACCTCAGGGTGGTCCAGCTAGTAATTTTTTAGCGAACCTATATTTACATTTTTTTTTAAATTGATCATGTTGTAAGTGATTCTTACTTGATTTATCGTTATATAGATGATTTAATAATTTTTGGTAAAAATAGTGAATACAGACCAAATATTACGTTCTACCCTGTTTATCTCAAGCTCCTTAAAACTAACTTCAACTCTAATATGGTGGAATTCTTGGATTTAGACTTACATCTTATTAACAATAATGTAGTCAGTAACATTTTTGACAAAAGAGATTCGTTTAAGTTCCATATAATTAAAGTTCCTGTATGGAATAGTAACTTGCATATATCAATTTACAGAAATATCATTTTCAATTTTTTATTTAGAAATGTGATAACTTAACTACCCACAAAATAGATAAATACAATAATATCAAAAAAAAAATTTCAACGTTGTTTAGATCATGAATACCCTTTTAATTTCTTAAAATAACTTATATTCATCACAAATACATTAACCGTCTTGCTACTTCTAATTCCAAAACCACCACACAACAATAGGATTTCAAAGTCAGCATGTTAGTGGTCTTTCTGTGAAGATTATATCATAACACTCATATCACAGTTTACATTTTTTCCACACACATCTTGAACATCTTACACATTGTTGACAACCAACCAAATTAGAGCCTAGCAAATTTACATTTTTGACAATCAACCAATTCAAATTCTACCATATTTGTTTGTCGTCTTTTTTGATATCTGTCTTTGCTGGTTGGTTTAAAAGTTAGCTCAAAAGATGTGTTTATGCATATTCGAATTTTTTAACTTGGTGAATAATTGATTTTCATTGATGTCAAGATGCTTGATTCTCTTCGTAAAAGCTCTGTGAGTAAAGAAATTTTGTTAAATTATTTTTTGAAAAATACTTTTCTTATGTAATTGTTTTAGGATTTTTCTACTTCTTACATAATTATTTTGTGACTTTTCTGCATTAAGAGTTTGGGAGAGTTTGTTACATAATAGTAGTGAGTGGTTTTATCATATTCTCTGAGTTTTTACATACTCTGAATTTTTGTTTATTTTATTTTATTTGGTTTTTCCTACCGAGTTGCAAAGGGGGAAGGTTGGCGCCTTCAAACTAGTTTAACCCCACTTATTCGGTCCTATGTCCGAAATTGCTTTCTGACTTGCTAGGTTCTTCTTTTTTGTAGCCTCTTTTTTATTTCTCTATAATTTTGTTCTTCATGTTTAGCTTTTATATTTTTATTACGCTATTTCTTGTTATGTTCATTATCTATTATTTCTTGTTTTTGATATATAATACATATTTTTTTTATATATATATATATATATATATATATATATACATATATTGGCACATGGCAACTAAGTAATTGCGGATTTTTTTTTAGAAAATCAAAGGCAATTTTTTCATGGAACTAAATAACTTTATTTTGTAATGCATTACCCATTTTGATCAATGGCCTTTTGCCATCTTTCTCGCAGCTTCATAATCCCACGTTCATAAAACTTCTGGTTTTTATTAGCAAAAAACTGAATCAGAAACGATTTTACATCATCAGTATTGAAATTTTTACCATTCAAGGAGTTTTGTAAAGATCGAAACAAAAAGTAATCAGATGGTGAAGATCAGGACTATATGGTGGATGTGGCAAAACATCCCAACCAAGCTCCAATAATTTTTGCCGAGTGACCAAAGATGTGTGTGTCCTTGCATTGTCATGATGGAATGCAACACCTTTTCGATTTATCATTTCGGGCCGCTTTTCTTCAACTGTATTGTTTAATTTAGTTAGTTGGTCAATGTAGACATCAGAATTGATCGTTCTGTAGGGTGGTAAGAGTTCAAAGTAGACAATTACTTTGTAATCCCACCCCAAACTGATAACAAAACCTTCTTTTGATAAATATCAGCTTTTGATGTTGTTTAAGTAGGTTCACCTGGCCTGCTCCACGATATTTTCCACTTGATATTGTTGTAAACAACCCATTTTTCATCACCAGTTATCAGTCGTTTTAAAAATGGATCATTTTTATTACTTTTCTTTAGCAAATCACGGCAACGTGCAAAATGAAAGACGTCCATTTCTTCATTGCAGGCGCGCAGTCTACACAGGGGACTATGAGCAATGTCTATCGAGTTTAAATGCTTGGATAGGCAGTCGTTGCCAGTGGCGATTCGAAAGTCGGCCACAGCTCTATCTCGCGGCCGTTTTGGAATACATAGAAGTTTGCTAAATCACACTTCTTATTTATTCTTCTGGTTGAGAGAATTTCGACCAGGAGGTGTGTTCTGTAGTACTTTTTTATGATTATTTTGGCACTGCAGAGAGGAATTCCATTGCTAGAGGTTTGAATGATTTTTGCCTTCTTCTTAAGGTATCCGACTACGTTCGGAACCGTGATTTTGCAAAAGGGCGTAAATGGATAATATTTATGATATTTAGTGTCATTTAGATTAGAAAATGGATATAAAGTCGTTTTAAGAATAGTATTACAGTAAAAAATTATGTAAGTACAATATTTTGACAAAAAATGAACATAGAATGACTAATTTTCAAAATATTCTCCTTTTGTGAAAAATGCTTTTATTATAATGATATTTTGCCTTAATATAGCTCAGACCTTTGTACAAAGACTTATTCACAAAGACTTGTTTTAAGGACATTTTGACCAAAAAAATTATTTAAATACAATATTTCGGCAAAAAATTAACTTAGAACAACTTTTTTTTTAAAAATGTTCTCCTTTTGTCAAAAATGCTTCTATTAGAATAATATTTTGCCTTAATATAGCTCAGACCTCTCTACAGAGGCTCAACTAGAAATTTTGAAATATATAACTTAGAAGTGGGTTTATCCATGTTTTACGACAACAGAGGGGAGAAATTTTAAGAAAAAAAACGCCAATAATTATTTCAATTGGTTGTAACTCTGAAACTAATGTGAATTTTTCAAAACTCATAGTTGATCCTCTGAACAGAGGTCTGAGCTATATTAAGGCAAAATATTATTCTAATAGAAGCATTTTTCACAAAAGGAGAACAATTTGAAAAAAGGTTATTCTAAGTTCATTTTTTGCCGAAATATTGTATTTAAATAATTTTTTTTGTCAAAATGTCCTTAAAACAATTTTACATATGTATTTCTAAGTGACACTAAATATCATGAAAAGTATCCATTTATGCGCTTTTTTAAAATCACGGTTCCGAACGTAGTCGGATGCTTTAAGCAAGCAATCGGCATTTTCATTCCCATCAATACCATAGTGCGATAGAAGCCATTGCGAGGCAATGTCTATATGGCCTTGAAGAACTAGTTGTTAATATGTGTTTTTGTAAGTAATAAGAAATGCATTTTTCTTTTTATACATAAACATATCATTATGTTTTGAAAAAGCATTATTTTGTCGAAAAATTAATCTTATGAAGAATGCAACAATTATATTTTTTTCAAATATCCAATAATTATTTTATAACGAATGAAAACCTGACAGCAAATGGATCGAAAATTCTTCAGTCGGATGGAATGTGTACTACATGTAAGTTGCGTAATACTAGAAAAGAACATTATAGCAGTATGTCGTAAAAACTAAACAAATTACATGAGTTAAATTGAAATATGTAGGATATAAAAAATGGATAAATAAAACATATAAAAACTTTAAGATAAATACCATGTTATAAATTTTTATCCGCAAAAAAGGCATTCAAATAAATATTAATTACATGTAATGTCCATGGTATAAAATCTAAGAAGCGTTTCTCATAGCTTTTCAGCAATTTTGGAAGATAAGGTACTTCTTGTACATAATGCATAACATCCAAAGTTTCCTTAAAGCTAAGCATAACTCATACACGATTGTAATTATATTTATAATTAACACCCATTTCTCTTTTGTGTCTCTCATGTAGTAACGAGGTGACTACATTAATGCATAAGAAATATAACCTCATCGAGAGGGAGAACGTATTAATGATGTCAACTCGGATGCCAGGAAAGATAATCTTCAAGCAAATGGAGTGGAATTTAGGGGGTTGAAAACAACCCCTTTTCCTCTTATGTTGCCCTGTTCATTAATGGATCTATTCTCCAGAAATATCATCATTCATGTCGTCTCTTGCATAAATTCTCGAATTAACGAAAAGCAATCTTGATAAAACTGTTATCATTCAAATGGGGTTTGCGTATTTATTTAGAGATAAAAGATAGCCCATGTTACACTGATTGTTGAAGCGAAATCGAAAAGCAACCTGCAAGAGAAGATATTTAATTGTTGTAGGAAGTCACAGAACTGTGTTATTTTTCAATAGCACACAAATTCTTAAATTATGGAAAAGAGATAAAATTATCATATATTTTATAATGAATCAATATAAAATCATGAAACATTCTGCTCCAAGTTTTATAATTTTTTTATATTTATTATGTACATAACACAAAAACAAAATCAATAGTTAATGACGAATTTCTCCATAAAAAATTTCACCAATTATATAATTAGTAATCTTTTGGCTTCTTTTTATTATTTTTGTAGTTCAAGTGTACAATAAGCTCAATTCATGTGACGTCATAGTCACATGATAGTGAAAGCTACGTGATCTTAGCCAATCAATTCAAAAACTCATGTGACGTCATAGTCACACGATAAAAACTATCTTGTGTTTCTAGCTAATCAGTTCACGCGCTCCGGTGTTGCAAAGTTTTGCTCTATGCAAAAACTTTCTCTTAAAAAGTATATATATATATATATATATATATATATATATATATATATATATATATATATATATATATATGTATGTATGTATGTATGTATATGTATGTATGTATATATATATACAAAATGCCTTTTATTTAAAAGTATAAGCATAAAATACGATTTTTTTTTTATTTTAAAAAACCTTTTTTTTAAGAAATTTTTTCCCTAACATTTAAACGTCTTTACCCAAATATGAAATTTGAAATTTTATCTGAGTTTTACAAAAATAGAACAACAAGTACAATTAGTTTAATGTTTATTTGAATTCATTGGAAAACACTTGTTTGTTTTTATCTTGTGACATCATGAATTGAGCTCATTAAGTGTAAGTACACATTTTTAAACCAAATTATCATTACTTTTTTACTTTGTTAGCATTTATAATGAAAGCAATTAATGTTCACACTTGTTTCTCGAAAGATGGGAGTTTGTTTAAATCTATTCACTATAAATTTCACCATTAATTGGGTATTAAACGAAAGTTTGTTCTTGATTTATTTAAAAATATTGTAATGCGTTTTTTATGCCATAAAAATGATTATGTTTAAATATAAAAATAAATTAAAACTATATTTATTTTAATAATCTGAGTTTCACAGAGCGTGAGAATAAAAAATGGTAACAGAGTATTTTGCAAACTCTAATATAACTTCTAACACCCTTGTCTAATTAATGGGATATAGTATTTAATTTTGTTCCAGTTATTCTATGTGAATCAAACCTATTTGTGTCAGGAATGATTGATAATTTCTCAGATATAAGCAACCCACAAGAAAAAGAACAATATCTGTACTTTAATATAAATCTATTCATAACGAATTTTCCTGTAAAATACGTTTACATTAGTTTTATATAATTTCAATTTTGATTTATTAAAAAGCTTTCAATGGTATATCACTTTTTGTCATGCAGTCCTAACTTAGAAAATTGAATACACGTTGAGCGACATTGGACTGATTTATAAGTAGAAACTAACGCAAGGTTATGAATTATGTTTTTTAAACTTAGTAATAAAATATAGATTACTTTATTTTAAGGGAAATCTAAAAATCTTCAGAAACAGTTTTTATAATTTTATTAATAATTGCACCAAAATTGATAGAAATAACAGGTATCGTTGCTCTTATATGGTTTCGTTACAGGCTATCTCACAAAGTGTACTTCTCAGATCTAATTTCCTTCAAATTTTTGTCGAAAGTTTAATTGTCATCTTCTCACAATGAAAATATGATATGCAGGTAGTTAGATTATATTTACACAGAAAGAGCGGAATGTATTATTGATGCTAAGACAGTGGTTCTCAAACTTTCAATACTCGCGACCCAATATATTCAATCATAATTTACATTACCCTTCATACAAATAACAAGGTACTGAATTCGATAATACCATACTTTGACATTAAAGCTACAAGACGACTTTAACCTCTTAAGTGCTGCCGGCGTATTTAAACGTCTCGCTCAGCCCGTGCGTAAATTTCTCCGGACGTATATAAGCGTCTTCATAAAGTACTATATTTTCTGTTCACTGCTATCCGTAGAATTATTTCCAAGGCTTTGGAATGCAATAAAATGATCTTGACAGTGTTTGCGAAAGATTTATTTATTTCAGAGGATTTTCTTATTTATTCCCTTTCTCTCCCCCCTCTCAATACACCTCATACGCTTGCATACGTGCAAAACAATGGTATTGGGGAGATTAACTTTTAATCAGTTGTAAAGGGATTAATTATAAAACATACAAATGATCAAGATAAGTGTTAATTTTTGCATGCAATTTTATATATGACAAGCCCGTGGGTCTCTTTTAGTTGCTAAATTTGTTCTTATCTTAGTATTGTTAAATTAATTATAAAAAATACATTGTGCAGTACTGATACAGTTATAAGTGTATTATATCAGTGTAAAGGTTTTTTATATATGTCAGAATGCATCTTGTTTGCTTGCTTTCAATAAATGAAGTATTTTTTTAATAATCTTTTGTTTTCTACTTTTCAATATGCTCGTCCTCCCTTCTAGGGATATCACGCCCCCTAGAGGGCACGCTCCACAGTTTGAGAAGCACTGTTCTAAGAGTTAAATAGCAACGACTTGTCTAGACCAGAGCACAATTTTTTTACTATTAAAATGATTGACATTGTGAGATCGGCTGATTAGATTTCATATTTGGTTCGGATTCAATTTGTCTATTACAGTGAAAAGCATCATCAGTTTTTAACTGTGGAGCTTAAGTGTCAAAGAACCAGCAATTCTTTTGTTGAATACTAATAAGAGTATTTTGATTATTTAAAATTGCACATAGCTTAATATATCTTCTTCTCATACTTTGAGTTTTCCAAATGATTTAATAAACAAATAATCGATTATTTGCGTCTTGGTTTAATGTTGCTTTGTATCATTTCAACTACTCTTGATGACATGTCCAGTGATATCTTAAAGTGCCTTGAGGCTTTGTACTTATATGCAAAGGTATGCGACCCTTTAATCGTATTTTGTGCATATTTGTTGTGTAAATTTCAACAAAAGCAATCATAATATAACTAGGAGGGGGGTTGAAAATTCGTTTCCTATATTTTTTTTAAATTCGCAAAAGCATTCATTATGTCTTAAAAATCAATTATTAATAATATTTTATTTTCGATATTCGTAAAGCTTAAATCATTCAAACGTGATTGTGTCATACGATTTCTCATTTTTCCGGAACAATTGTCTTGGAATAACATTTGACGATTGGATTTATTCGGATCATAATCTTATTGAGGCCGGGAAGAGAACCAAATGAGGCCTTCAAAGGCCGAGTACCTGGGTTCGGATCCTGGTGGTCCCTGGTTTAAAATATCTTTTGTTGGGTCGGATTCAAGGCATAATTTTACTATGGAAACCTCTTAAATACACTCTATAACAAAAAATATCGTCGCACCAACAAGGAGTTTCCCAATTGTAATGAAAATTCGTATGGAAAGACATTTCAACTGAACATGCACATGATTAAAATTTGGTGTCCAACGAATGAATAGCGGGAGCTTCAGTGAATCAGAATTGTGCAATCACCAGGTGTTTATAAGAAGTTATTCTCATTCTGATGGTGAAATTTTCTGTTGCATTGCAATTTAGGATACCTTAAAACAACTGCAAAAATGCCTCGCCACAGGATTCGAGCTCACTACGAGCAACTGTCAGAGTTTGAAAGAGGTCGTATCATTGGACTGAAAGAGGCAGGTTGGGCAACTCACAGAATCAATCGTCATATCGGCCGAAGCAATGCAGTCATTAGAAGATGCTGGCAAGAATGGATGGAAAATGTCAGATTTCAGCGTCATGATGGTAGCGGTCCACCTAGGGCTACAGCCCATCAGGAGGACAAATTGATTGTCAGATCAGCTGTCACAGAGCTTGATTCATCGTTATCAACCAACAGACGTACGACCCGCACACGCATTGTCCACCATGAACATTCACAGACGGCTGATAGAGCAAAATTTACTCTCGTACCGATCGCTACGCCACCTGCCATCCACGCCTGCACACTGTGGAGCTAGATAACTGTGGCACTTGAATTGATCAGGTTGGAATCATGCTAACTGGGAACGTATAGTGTTTAGTGACGAATCCCGCTTCCATCTGTGTCCTGACGATCATCGAAGACGTGTCTGTAGAAGGGCAGGGCAGCGTGCCGTTCCTGCTTTCTTTATTGCGCACCACACAGGCCCTCAATAAGGAGATATGGTCTGAGGTGTCATTTCGTTTGATGCCGGACCCCTTTGGTCGTCATTCGAGGCACACTTACAGAACATCGGTACGTCGACGACATTCTGAGAGCTGCTTTGCTATCGTTCCTTTTGCAGTACCCTGGCGTTATTTTTCCGCTAGATAATGCCAAAACACATACCACACGAAAACTATGAACTATCTTACAGCTTATCAAACACTTCCTTGGCCAGCCAGATCGTTCTCCAAATAAGCATGTCTGGGATATGATGGAAATGCGACTGCGTCTACCACGGAATGTTGATGACCTCGTCCGACAATTGGAGCAACTTTGGCAAGAAATACCGCAGAAGACCTTCAGGGTGTTTTATCAATCTATGTCCCGTCATGCGGCAGCTTGCTTCCAGGCTAGAAGTAGGTCAACTCCTTATTGATCTCGTTACATTGTAATTATGTAACTCTGAAAAACATCATTCAATTTTTCTGAAATTTTAATCATTTTTTACTCTGTACGTAAACTTTCTATTTACCAATTTTCGTCTCTGTCTGACAACTCGTTCTTGGTGCATCGGTTTTTTTTTGTTATAGAATGTATATTTAAGGTTAGGGAGTGGGGAGTGACCATTCTAATTTATGCTGTTAAGATTTGTCAGAAGGCAACTTTTATGTGTAAATGTACATGTATTTCATCTGTAACATTAAATTGTATTGCTCGTTTTGACAACTGTTAGGATTTAAGCACATAAAGATGTTGCAAATACATTAAGTAGAAGTGAAAGAGCTGAAATGGGTAATTTCACTTATTCTATAATTACTACTCCCAATTTGACATATAAGATTTTGAAAAAAAAAATAAGAAAATAAATAATTAGCTGCATTCAGTAACCGTTAAAACGCGACAAAATTATTTGTCCAATCTCGTCATCAAAATTGATCCACTTATGCCATCAGAAAATTAAAACTGCATACCCCCTGATACTTTTCCTGTATTAATTAATTTATGGCAAATTCTCATTTATCCTTCCCAATGCAAAATCTGAAATATTCATTCCATTATTTAAGTCCCTAAAATAATTTAATGGGCCATTTTCTATCTTCGAATGTCAGGAGCGCTAAAATAATTCTTGTTATTCAAGTAAAATCTCTCGCACTGGGGTCGAAAATTATTTTTCAACCCTCGTCACGAAGACTGGTAATTAGTAGCAGAAAAGACAGCTCGTTTCATTTGCTTGGGGTTTCTCTAGTCGAAAAAAAAATCTCTCGCACTTCCGAATTTGCTTCATTTCCATTTTAATTGTCATCCTTTTCTAGAAGTTTTGGTTTTTTTTATGCGTTTCCTTTATACCTGAAAAATCTTCTAATTTCGTTCCGTGCTTTCTTCTTTCTCTTCCTTCTCCTACGGTATCTTCCTTAATAACAACTGGAAGAGATGCGAGTTTCTTCTTTTTTTATTTTTATTTTTAGATTTCTCCTTTAATTCCTTTCAGTCTGTGGTCTTGTTGACATTTCTGGATGTTTCATTTATTAATATTCGTTTTCGGTGCGTATGATGGGTTGGTTTCGTAAGTACTTTTACAAAAAAAGGACTTGATGGTAATGTAAATTTTTAAAAATGAGTCACGTTAACATTTTATGTAGTTAAATGTTATTAATAAAACTTGTACGTGAAGGGAAATGACAATTTTGAGTCTGTTTCTTTAATTTATGTTAATTTTGGATTCATTTTTATATCATATTGTGTGGAATTACGCATGCATAACTGCAAAGAGCTAATGGCTTTGCTGCAAAGATGTTATTTAAGAGAATACATAAGTAACTATTTATTACACGAAAAAAGAAATATTAATAGACATAAATTATATATCATAGATTACTAATCCACTGTTTTGTTTAAAAATTGTTGATGCAAATTTTTTATTAGCTGATTTTGGGGGGAGACCATTTCATGTCAGCATAATTGACAATTATTTTATAAATTCTGATATTCTCAAACTCTTACACTGGAAAACCAACAACAATTATCGAGTACTAGTACATATTCTAAAATCAAAACATGTATATTGATAAATCCAGATGCAATGATTTAATTTCATTGCAATTTTGAGTTACCATTTGTAGTACGAACAGGATTTCACAGATCTTATTCAGAAAATCTATCCTGCTACAAATACGACCAATACTACACCTTGAATCTTTCAAAAGATATAACAATCCTTTTTCCGTCTGTGTGAGTTGTGCTACAAAACTCTTGAATGCTACTCTATGCTGTTTTTTAACTATTTTTTGTACGCAGATGGCAAAGGATTACATACTTCAGTTACTTTGGTCCCTTTTGCACGTTGGCAAATACATTATATGGCTAAGAGTATTCGGACATCCAGTCATTCGAACACAAATATTCCTTAAGCATATATTATTATGGCCTCCTCCCCCTTCCACTTTTGCATAAATTATAAACGTGCACACGTTTTTGGAGACTTTCCACCAATGTTTGATAGGTAACCATAGAAATTCACTTCCAGGATTCCATTGTAGCTCAAATGAGGGTCATCAGGGAGATTGTTCGATATAGCTGACCAAGTAATTTGAGTTCTAATTCGTCTCAAAGATTTTAATGTGATTAAGATCGGGGCACTTAGAATACCAGTCTAATATTTAAACACCCATTTCGTCAAATCACGGCTGAGCAAATCTCAATGTGTCGTTTCCCTACAGGAAGAGAAATAAGCCTTTTCGAAATATTGTCATAGAGTTTGGAGAACAGCATTATCCAGAATGCATACATACAACCCAGAGTTCATAGCTCTAATCACAAGAACTGAGGGAGCCAGGCCAAACAATGAAAAACATCCCCATACCATGTTGCTGTCACCATCAAACCTTGCATTTGGCAAGATGCATTCACTTAAGAATTGCTTCCCGGCATCCACCAAACCTATACGCTTCCATTGGAGTACCAGATTATAATGCGAGATTCATCTCTCCAAAGTACATTTTCCCTCAAGTCCACAGTTCAATGACATGAGCTTTGCATCATTGCAATTCAAGCTTCGTATTTTGGAGAGTGTTTCTCAACTTGTGAGTGGTTGCACATCCGTGTAATTCTCGTTTTTTTACTCTCTACGAACATCTCAATGATAGCATAAACGTCTTATGAACACTTAAGTGTTTTGAACCAACAAGGTCTTGCAAAATTTCCACTACATTTTGAAAAATTCTATATCTGAGTTTGCTAATTTTTTTCCGACCTGTCATTTTGTTTTTCTACAGTTTCGCTGTTTCGACATTTTCATTTCCCAATTACATCACCCACAGTGGATTTTGGCTTCTGTAGAATGTCCAAACTTACTCATTGTCTCAAACACACACATAAAATATAATATGACGTCACCTGCTAGATCCACTTTTTAGGAGAGGGTGACAGGATATTTTTGGCCGGATAGAGTATTTGTGTACTATTGTGTGTATCTTTTACGTTGAGAGTTCTTTGACATTCTATATGGAGCCAGTAGCGTAATAAAGAATATCAGCCCCCCGTAAAGTCAGATTTGGGACTCCAAGTCGGATCTTGCAAGGGACTGCGTACTTGACGTCAGTCAGGCTTTGGTCCCCCTAGAATCCTGGACCCCTTTTGATGCGGGAGTCGCGGCGGTGTACATTTCGCCACTGTATAGAGTATTTATACTAACCACTATTAGTAGTAATTTTTATCTTAGAATTTTCACTGCAATACTACTTTTTTCATTGTACAAATAACAATTTTAACATCGATTAGTAAATCCTGCTAGAATATTTTATTTTAACTAATTCATAAAGATTTTTACTGCCTCTTTAATAAAAAATTTTCAGTACTCTTAGTTTCTTCCTTTTCTACAAAAGAATTCAATCAAATTATCTTTTTTATATATATACTGGCCTTAAAATAATAATAACTTAAATATCAAAACCTCCATCCTCCAGAATTATTTTGACAGTAATATATACAAATAAACATGGTGTATTACAAATATCACAAGTCATATCCGACTGAAAAATATTTTAACTACTTCGGTGTAGTATTTCATGCAATATAAGTTGGAAAGGAGCCAGAATTCGCTAACGTTTTCTTTATTCTCAATACATAACATTCTATAAGCTAACTTCATGTTTCCAAATTTCGAAATGACTCGCTAATCAAATAAATGCAATAAACAGTTAAAGCATTTCACAAGTTTCTATTATGAGGAGTGCAATTTACATGTTAGAGTATATTGGAAGCGACGTATTGTAATTGGACTTTGAATTCACCACCGGAAGTTTTGATTTAAGCAGCTCTGGTTTCACAATAATAACTCGGATGGACACGTGCTATATACAACAGACCACTTCATTCCTGGTCTTTGTCATCTTTAACGAGCACAATGTCACTGTCGCCGCTAATGAGTACGATATTGCTCTGACATAGGTATAATATGCAGTTGAAGAAGGGCTGTGTGTTAATGGTTTATGTCAAAATAAATCATTTTCGCGTGAGTATATGTTTAAGTCCTTTGTATAACTTAGTAATATTTTTCTCTTTATGTACGCTTTGGTATTAATACTTTATGTGAACTGCCTTGTCCTTTGAGACTGATTGCATAAAATATTCGAAACCTGGTCTACGTTACAATATATTATGAAAATAAAGTAAATAGATTTAAAATATAACGCGAAAAGAATAAATTACATCAAAAATGTGGTTATAAATAAAATAATTGGTGTATAAAAATTATAGAAAAACATCTCTACCTATTTCAATAATGTGAATTGATATTTTATTTTACTAAATAATAATTTAATATGATTGCATTTTCTTAAAAGTTTGGAATATAACACACAAATTAAAGTGATTATAATTCCTAAGAAGTTATATACACTCATACACACACTATAATAAATATTGTTTGAAAAATGATTTCTTCCCTCTATAATTTAATAAATAAATTGTTAAAGTAGAGAAGTACTGGCGTTGTATTTCTTAAAGCAATTAGGAAATTTAAAGTGATGAAGTATTTTATTGGTTGAATTTCAAAACCATATATATATATATACAGTTTTCCTGTAATTTGTTTAAAGGTTCGACTTGCTATATATTTTAAAATACTTTCTGGATTAATAAACTTAATTAAACGCATCCTTAACTATGACTAACATTTTGAATATAATTTTACTTACAAATTTAAAATATTTATTTTTTAAAGAAAGGATTAAAAAAAGAAAAGCTTTCTCTTTTTAACTTTCCCAAAATTCACTCTCATTTATTTTCCTTTTGTTTATTCTGTCTTTTTTGTTCAATAGTAATTAATTAATACTTTTTTGTTTTGGAAATTCATAATATATTTAAATAAGGTAATTTTTTTCAAGCTCTCGTGAATTAAAGCTCGCTGAATGCTTGGAATTATACATGAAACACAAGCTCCCAGGCTTAATACAATACACGTTAAATCTATCATAACTGAAAACCTCACGTTAGTGTGATATGGAAGCTTGGAGAGAAGACTACATACGCAAAGGCTGTCCTTGTAATTTATCGCACTTCTAAATTACGAGATCCGTCTTCAATAGTCGTGTTGCTTCTAAATACAAAGTTCATAAAACGGACAAGTAATCTTCAAAATTCACTTTTTCTTAAAAAATTTTTTCCTTTAAAAACATTATCAAATTCGTAATATATATATTAAAATAGGGCACTTAAAATAATACTTGCAGAGTTCTAATCTCTCAAAAATGGAAATCATTACAATACTTTATAGCATGTTTATTAACGTCGAAAAAAAAAGGCGATAAAGAAACAGTAAATTAACATTAATGCAAAAATCAAAAATTATTCAACTGCTTCATCATCTTACGCGTGTTTTAAACAACAAAGCAATATCAGATTAACCTATAACCTATATTCAAAATGATATATCCGACATTAATTACACCAGTACGTGAAGTTTTCTTAATTAACATCATAAATCAACAGCTTTACGCATGGTCTAAAATTATCGTCTTAAGGTTTTGAGACAATACGTCTAAAGAGTTCCTTCCTCGGTAAGATAAATGAAGTTCTGGTGGTGTAGGTCAACCGAAAGAAAAGCAGAAACATGTTTTTTTTTTTCAGAATAGATTGTATGCCTTTCGGCACTTGTGTGCCACTTGACACTAAAGTTAGAAGAGTTAAGAAAAAAAAAAAGTATTGTACTTTGTAAAGTAGCTTTTCTAACTAGAGCAAAAAAAAAAAGTTTTTCTTTTTGGAGAAAAAGAGCAGTAGGTTTGAATGAGTGGCGAAAAGTAATTGTCAAGTTGACAGTTTGCGCGCGGAAGTGGTCTTGTTG
The DNA here is from genome assembly GCA_019973935.1 of Trichonephila clavipes. Taxonomy (NCBI): domain Eukaryota; kingdom Metazoa; phylum Arthropoda; class Arachnida; order Araneae; family Nephilidae; genus Trichonephila; species Trichonephila clavipes. The sequence goes on along the minus strand of BMAU01006916.1, from coordinate 94,990 downwards.
ATTTGATTAAGTAGAGCTGTTCAGTTCGATCTTGGGAGTTTGTGAGTGTGTAAAAAAATAAAATAAAGATTGTTTTAGAACTCGTTCGTTTCCTTGCTTTTTAAAAGTACCAACTTTTTGTTCAGGGTATTAAAAGTCTCTCAAATTCTTTTGTGAAACCTGAAAAATAAAAGGATATTTGGTTTATCTCTCTCTATCTCTTTCTATATATAAGAAAATTACCTATATTATAAAGGTTTTTACTATCAACAGATTACAGGTTTGCCACAGCGTGGCAAATATCTGATAATAATCTAGCTGGAGGTAATTATCTTGCTAATTCCTATTAACAATTTTATGAATATTTATACATGGACTAGCTGCATGGCCCGGCGTTGCTCGGGCTTTCTCTACTTTTATAAATTTCTTCTTTCCTTCACAAAACCAGCACTTATAATACTCTTTTTCAAAATGACTTCCACCCCCTTCCTCCGCTTAGCCCGGCGTTGCTCGGGCTTTTACCGAGTTTATAACTTAAAATTCCTTGTTTCGAATTTTTTTTGCTTCTTTTCTGTCTGACAGGTTTATTCCCCCCTGCGTTGCATGAACATTTTTAAATGCATAACTCATTGTCATGGAAATTCCCCTTCCCCTTTCGCTATGATATCTCTCGAGTAAGCGAACAGTGGGACTTTAATATTCACTCATTCATTTGCAACTTTTTAGGCCCCGGAAATGAAAATGTACCTTTTTAAAAACAGCTGTATGTTAAGAAAAGTAGAAATTTTTATAATTGCAAAATTTCTCAACTGTATTAAATGCTGAATTAAAATTGTGAGCATTTTTTGAAGTGTTCGATACAAGGAAAAAAAAGTTTCTTGTAATTATTTTTATGAATGAAGAAGTTATAAAAACTTTGAATTTGATAAGTAGTAATAAAATATTTAAAATTTGAGTATATTTTAACTGATGCAACATATTTAAAAACTAAAATACTATAAAGAATTAAAATTTATTTATAAGTAATTCCCAGTTGAATAAAAACGTTACTTTGTCTTCTATTTTTTAAAAACATTAAAACTACCCATTTGTACTAATTATTATTATACTTATTATTACACTTACTTGAAAGGTTTAGAATTATGCATTGACAGACTTGTAAAGCCTTCGATATACATCCAGTATCAATTTTACTGTAGTTTTGTTATAGGTTTATAATCTTCCTAACTATTCACCGTTCTTCAACTTTAGTGAAATGGGTTTCCAACACTTGACCTTTTTCAACTAAATTTGTTTTTGTATTTCGATATTATCTTTTGAACTGAAAATTTGTTTCAATATTTTTGAGCCACTATGAATAGTATTTAAATTTTAAATTATTGCCTTGCTTAATGGTAACTATTATTACAACTTTGCATTAAAATGGGACAATCGATCTTACGTTGAATTTAAAAGACACTTATTGAGTACGAGGTCCTGTTAATATTTAACTTACAAAATAATTTTATTAACGTCATTCAAACTATTCAAATATCGTTTTTTCTCACGTTGTGTAAATCGAAAAGTACACCGAATCTTCGAATTCTGTGTAAGCAACCTTATATTAACATAACTGAAAACTATATAGCACGATTTAAAAAACAGTGAAAAGCTTTTTCTGAAAAACGGCGTATATCTATCTTGGTTAAAAATGCATCTTTTTTCAGGTCAACTGATTCGAGACATTCGTTTTTGAAAGGATTTTTATAGAATATTCGTGTGTGTGTGTATTGTCTTTAGAATTTCAGCGAATTTTTACTTTAATTAATATTGAGGCAGTCCGTAAATATTAAGATTTAATATTTGGCGAACGTAACATATACTCGAACTTTTCTAAAATCATAAGCAAATAAACAATGTTCTTTTTCGATTAAAGTAGTATAAATAATTTATATCTGGAAGTATAATGCGTGAATATTACTTTTTGTTGTATTTATTTTATGTTAAAATTGTAATCAGCCTCACACTACGCCTGTTCAAGCTTTCGCAGTTCCTATCGCCTGACCTAGACAAAACAAAATGCAAAGATTTGCTTCACACATAAAATATAGATATTTGCTGTCGCGGACTTTTTTGGAGATGGCAGAATTTTTTCCTACTTACTTGATAATTATAGTTATATTTTAGACACTTCACACAATATCTTAATAAGTTATAGCCTATGGGTTAGTCTGATGTATAAACTATACTGTTGTAAAGTTTCATTAAAATCCATTCAGTTATTTTTGCGTGAAAGACTGCCAAACATCCTCACAAACTTTCACGTTTATAATATACACTGGTGTGCAAAAATTAAAGACGAGACGGTTTTATCAATATAACTTTGTACAAAAGCTTTCCAAATCAACACATTTAATACCGTAAGATCCCCAATACGTAAGGACATGTGTAATGTAAGCAACACTTACTAAAAGAGAAATCAGAGGGATAAAAAGAAGCTTGATTGAAAAAGTAGCATGGAGCGCAATCCGACTGAAGGCCGAAACATCCCTGTGATGAGTGTCCAGCAAGAAACATCCGGTCTTTAGTAGAGGGATATGATCTCCCCTGACTGCTAGGCAGGTTTCACAGCGTCTGCCCATGCTGAGAATGAGGGTGTCAATGAGTTGTTGAGGCATTGCTGCCCATTCGTCTTGCAGCGCCAATCGGAGCTCCCGAATTGTTCCTGGTGGTAAGGTACGAGCTGCCAAGCGTCTGCCTAGAAAATCCTACACATGCTCGATGGGATTGAGATCCGGAGATCGTGCCGGCCAATCCATACGTTCATTATCCTCACTCTCTAAGAGCTGTTCGGCAGCTATTGTGCGATGACATGGTGCATTGTTGTCCATGAAAAGGAACTGCAGACCCATAGCGCCTCTAAAAAGACGCACATATGGAAGAAGAATCTCGTTACAATAACGGGTCCCATTGACTGAACCTGCGTCGAAGATGTGAAGGTCTGTACGACTACCAAGCATGATGCCTCTTCAAACGAGAACACCGCGACCTCCTTACCTGTCCCTTTCAATGATGTTCGAGGGATGATTGCGGCTTCCTCGCTCTCTCCAGATGAGTATGCGATGAGAATCGCTACGCAAACTGAATCTGCTCTCATCTGTAAAGAGTACTCGTCCCCATTCATTGTCTCTCCAATTCCGGTGTTCCCGGCACCACAGAGAACGCCTTCTCCGATAGGCAGGCGTTAAAGGTACACACCGTACAGGGCGTCGTGCAAACAGACCACCACCGTGCAGTCTTTTGGCCACGGTAAAACGCGATATCGGTCGTCCAGTCGCCTGTGTCGTGTGTCTAGCGATTTCTCCCGCTGTCTGCCGCCTGTTTCTTTTGTCCTGTAAGACAATGTACCGGTCATCTGCGGGTGTGGTTCCTCGTGGACGACCACTACTGAACCCCCGGATAGCTGTTCCTGTAGTTTGAAATTGTCTCCAAAGTCGTGAAACGATGCTGTGAGCATTTCCGAACTCTGCAGCCACACTTGTCACACTGCGGCCTTCCTCCAACTTCCCAATGATTCGACCTCGGGTAAAAGCATCCAGATGTCGTCTAACAGATTGATTATTCGTCATTTCTCGCTGAGGCAGCAACTCGGTGTGATTTTAACTGCTATACGGCGTGCAATCTCTTTGCCAGAAATACTGATCTTACACCGACAACATGCTTTATACTACTCAGACACTGCCCCATTACGTCTACCTGCATATCTGCGCATGTGCCACCGTACATCACCTTACTTAATCTCCTGATTGGTCTTTCTGTCCGCTCTGCCTCTTCGTTCAGCTGATATGCTAATTTTTCGACTTCGTCCTTAATTTTTGCACACCAGTGTATATCCTGATAATGCTTCATTTTATTTTATTTTTTCACTGTATAAATGACATTATTATACTTAGTAAGAATAAGAATTACAAACATAATACTCACTTTTATCATATAATTGCCTTTTTTTGATTCAGAATAATAATAACAATTTTCATGCAAAAGTTCGTCATATTGAAGTACAGTTAAAGGATAAAGTGATTAATACTTATATTTATGACAGAAGAAATGAAGTTAACTGCAATATATATATAATCGAAGTATCTCACTGGAAAAGTAATGTGCATGTATCAAAATCAGAAGTATTATTATACATTACAACACATAACAAAACAAACTTCTAGTCTAAAAAAATTCAGAAAAAATATAAAATTACAATAATCTTATTAAACATTGTATTGATAAAAAAATACGCAATTAGTGTGTGTGTGTAAAGATTATTACAGCTTCTTTGATTTTGATTTAAAATTTAGTAATTAATATCTCTCTCCGATTTTTTTAATGACAATGCGTCTGTTTCCATGACCATTCTAATTTCTCTTTTTTTTCAACAACCGCTTGGGCTCATTTTCAGCTAGTGAATTTTAAATAGACACGGATTCGTATCATGATTTACATACAGTTCCGTCTTATTGCATAACAAGACGTGTTCTTTCTCTAACGCTGGTTTAATTCAAATTCCTCTCGCTATTTTTAAGGAAGCTTAGTTATCACCCAAAGGAAACGAAATCTATTATGAGTAATATACGGGAGGAAAAAGGAAACGAAATATCTTGTTAGTGGTAAATTGTACATTATTAATCATTTCATTAATTTCTAGGGAAAAAGATTCACTAAAATTATTAACCTTTTTTTTATTTTTAATTGTTAAATATTTACTTCTTACTGTATAAGTAAAAAAAATTAAGTTTTTCAAAGCCATTAAATAATTATCACTAGAAAAATTGATGAAAATAATTTCATCGCATTTTTGTTCCCTTTCCCTTTTAAAAGAGTCGGTGTGGTGGTTTGTCGTTGGTCTTCTGTTCCTAAGGTTGCGGGTTCGACCCCGGCCAAAGTCGATGGATTTTCATGATGCAGAAAATCGACAGCGGTCATGTCGTATGAGAATGCGGCATGTAAGAGATCCCTAGGGAGGTGCTCCAGTCTAAATTAAATCCTAGTACAGGTTCGCATCGTCAGAGTTCAGGTGCCTCCCTATAGAGAGGAAACTAGGCGTCAAAATTACCTGCGGCGATTGGTATCCGCTAATATGGTGCCACACTAAAAAGAGATACCAGCTTTCGGTGATGTACTAGGTAGATTGATGAACTCTGTAATAACTGTTCATAATATGCAATTAGAAATTTTTAAAAATATTTTAAGCCATTTTTTTCCAATAGCGCTGAAATTTCTTAAAAATTAAATTTTACTAGCAATTCTCAACCCAAGTTTGTATAAAGCTTCTGAAAATTAAAATACTTTATTTTTAAGCCGTTCTTTATTTATTTGAACTGAAATGTCTTTGTTCAACTGGAAAGTTTCCATTTAATTATATACAGTAATGAAATATAAAACTTGCATAAAAGTTAAATTCCTTGAAATGTAGATTGAGCGCATAATTAACTCTATGAGGTTGTGAATATAATATGTTTTAATCTAACCTCATCAACCCAATGTGTATTCACTGAGGAATGTTACATTGAAAGGTAAATGTATATGACCCTACCTCAACTAGTTGTTGAGCTAGATAATTAAATGGGCCTTTGGATTTGTGGCTTCCAGATTTATCAAAGGCTTACGAATCATTTATACATTATCCTTTGCTAGAAACCATCATTAGTAAGCGCCAAGTAATTATTCGAATACGTTTCTCCTTAGAACGTTGTTCGAAAGGATTTGAGGCTAATATTAGTTCACGACGCATGAATGTTTCTTCGAGCTTTCTTGCAAAATGTTCGAAAATGTAAAGTATTATCTTAAGTTTGCGATAAGAATATATAACTATACACACAACTATTGTAAATACCAGGTGAGAGTCAAAAGTTAGTTCAACTTTTGAAAATCCATAAACAAAGGAAGAAATAATGATAAAGAAGTACAGTTTGGAAGAAAGGGTCTACAAAAGAGTAGGATTATTTTAGTGGTAAAAACATTTTAGTTAAAAATATCACCGGTAGAGCATACTGATAATTCGAAACACAGCACATAAGGGATAGCAGTACGCATTCATTTGTTCTTGCAATAACAATTGTTCAACTTGATCTTCAGAACATTGTCTGACACAACTAAAGACACAATGGAATGTAACATATCAGAATGAATTGCAAAAATCCCACGACAAATGGAATCTCTGATTTCTGCCAGTGATGACGGGGATAAATTATATACAATGAATTTCAAATAGCCCCACAAACAGAAGCTGACCAAACTGAGGTTGGGTGAACGTGATGGTCTTGCGCAACATTTCAACCTCGACCAATCACTATGTCTTTCCTATAGGTAGTCAATAGGCATCGTTTCACTGGATTGGCATAGTATAGCCGTGCTTCTCAAACTTTCAATACTTACGACCCAATTTCCAATCATAATTTTCATCGCACCCTCTGCCTCCTCCATAAATAACAATGTATTGAATGCAATAATAATATACTTTAACGTAAAGCTACAATGCGACTTTAATTATAAACCGTACAAATTATAAAGATAAGTATTAAATTTTGTATATAATTTTATGACATGCCCATAAGGCAGCGTTTCTCAACGGTGGTGCACCCCCTAGGGGGCGTAATAACTCTATAAGGGTGGCGCGAGCATATATTGAAAGGTCAAAAACAAAAGATTATTTAAAAATTATAAATTTACTTAAAATCAAACAAAGAAAATACATTTTACATAATAAAAAATAAATACACACACACGTTTAGACTGATACAATACACTTATAAATGTATCTGTACTACACAATGTATTTAATAATTCATTTAACAATACTAAATTAAGAACAAGTTTTATAATCACCAGCGACCCCATTAGATTGTACTACATAAAATTACCTTCATAATCTGTACGGTTTACAATTAATCCCTTAACTGTCGGTTAAAAGTTACACAATTCCATTCCAATGCTACCGTTTTTCATGTAGGCACACATATAGGATGTATTGGGAAGGAACGGAAGAAAAGGAATATATATACATAAGCAAATTCCTTGAAAAAATAAATCCTTCGCAAAGACAGTCATGGTCTATTCAGTAGCGCACACAGGAATTTTTCAAGGGGGGTCCGGGGTCGAAAGTTCACCATTCTTGTATCATCCTCCATTTGATTTTGTCGATTTTCAGGAAACAAAACATTAAAAAACTAATTTTTGAATAAATAATTAGCATTAATTAATAAAATTAATCATTAATAACAAGTAATTAATTAAATTTTATGTACTATATACTTAGAATTATAATCAATCGGAAAAAAAAGTCAAGGACTTTCACTGGGTCTGTTTATTGCATTCCAAAGCCTTCGGAATAATTTTATGGATACAATGCACAGAAAAGATCGTTTTTCTGAAAGACGTATATCTACGTCCAGGGCAACAAACGCTTTGGCTGAGCAAGGCGTTTATATACGGCGGTGGCACTCAAAATGATAAAATCGTATTGTAGCTATAGCGTTAAAGTATAGTATTATTTAATTCAAAACATTCTTATTGTACGGAGGGGGGAGTGCGAAGAAAATTATTATTGAATATTGGGTCGCAAAAATTGAAAGTTCGAAAAGCATACCATAAGGTCACTGATAATTATTAAAGTTGTTATGAACTTAGTACTGTTCTATTAACTATGGAACACATTGTATGCAATATTGATACATTTATAATTGTATTATATCAATATAAATGTGAACTTTTATAAAGTCAGAATGTTTTTTTTTTTTGTTCATTTTAGTAAATTAACTTTTTTTAAAAAAATAATCTTTTTGTTTTCGACTTTTTGATATGTTTACGCCCCCCTTGTAGGGTTATCACATCTCCCCTTGCAGCGCGCCCCACAGTTTGAGAAATACTGTAGTGAGGATATGCGCATTCTGCATGAAGCTTATTACAGATAAGACATCAATTTGATTTAATGCGGGCCCTATCCAAAATATTTTTACTGCTCAAAGAACTCCGACTTCCTTACGAGCCCTTTCTATCAAACCTTTAACATCATTTCTTCCTTTATTTTTACGAATTTTTAAAGTTTAAACTAACTTTGGCTCACCCGGTATATAACTATAACTAACATTGAAATGAAATGAAATACGCTACATCAATTACTAATGTTTGCCCACACTCATTTCATTATTATCCATCAAGGGAAAATATCACACAGGAGAAAATTGGATTAAGCAAATAGTCTGTAATAATGACTAAAACCAGAGAAAACTTCATTACAGACCTAGGATTATTCACGTTATTCTTTATACAAACTCATTTCATTCGTATGCATTATTTGAAAACACACCACGTTATCATAGCGAATATGAGTATAATAAATATCCGTAACGACTCTATAACTAGAACTAGTTTTGAAGAGAAATATTTTACATCCCAGAATTATTGATGTTATTATCGTATTACATTTATTATTATCTACTGTATGGAAGTACCATGTTATGATGAAGATTAGGATATGTTTTTATAGAATGAATTATAATAAATATAGTATATAGTATATATATGTCATAAAAGCTTCCTTCTATTTGCATTTTTAAAACCTTTCAAATGAAAGAATGTAATTACAACCCAGACAGAAAAATCAAGAGGCAAACTCATATCCTGAATCTATTAGTGGATCTGTTAAAACTCCTTTCTTAACTGGAATATCCTTTTGTGTTTCACCCCTTGGAACACCAATTCATTATATATATATATAGTTGCTCAAACCATTAAATTCCCCTATAAACGGATAAAATTACATTTACATGTACTTAAAATGATCCTTTTTAATTATAGATAGCAGCATAATACAATCCAATTTATTTCTTTTTTTAAAAAAAAAGACATAAATCTTTTTCGATTTGCAACAAATTTGTGGATATAAGTTTTTTTTTATAAAATAAAAAAAAATCTTGTAAAATAGCTGGGCAAAAAGTTTATGTCATTTTGTTAATTGTGCCCCTAAACCAGGTGTCGGCACCCAGTGGCACGAGTGCCAGGTGGTGTACATGGAGCAACTCTCAGTGGCACTTTACTCCGCACTATAAAGTTAAATGGCCTTATTTCAGGCCTCTAGGCCTAACGCATTTTTATTTAGAGACTATTTACAAGGACACAGCCAATCAGTTCTTAAACTTTTTGAATATTGGAAAGCTTTGGCAACAAAATTAAGCATATATTCCAAGATATTGATACTAGTATCCACAAATACGTCTTACAGTTTCCGAACAATGCAGTCTTTGAATCTTTTTTTTTTGCCTATATTTTTCTCCCTAATCAGACCTGATTTAATATACTCATTAATAACCCTATTTAATTTGTCAATTTTTAAGTGGATATAATGCTAATAATTCTGAAATGGAACTTATTGAACAAATATCTTCTTAATTGTGGAAAGCCTAATTTACGGAATTAAGAAAAAAATCTGGAAGATTTTAACGATAAATCGATAGATAATTTAAATTGCTGAATGTCATTTCCTGAGCAATTTAAAGTTTCGAAGAAAATTGTACGTGCTCTGCTTTCCGATTTTGGTTCTACAAATATACTTTTACCACTCGGGTAATTAAAGTTACGTTTTCAGCCAAAACTATTTAGTGTTCGCATTAAAATAGTTTAAAGTAAGCAATGAATCTCCCATACACACAAAAAAAAGTACTCAGTAAAAATTTCCCATTTTCTTGCATTAAATATTTGCAATGGATATTCTTACATTAATTCTGTTCCAATGGCGGATACGCTTAAAATCACAATAATTTGTGTGTAGCATGTACAAAGCACTCTTTAAACTTTGCAAAAAAATTCATAATATGCGACTGTAAATTCAATGACAATTTCGGTATCATTCGATGCTCTTTTTATTTTCTTTGTGTTCAGTTTATCAATGAAATACACTACTGGTCATTAAAATTGCTACACCAGGAAGAAATACAGATAACAAAATGATATTTATTGGAAAAATATATTATACTAGAAATAAGAAGTGATTAAATTTTCAAGAAATTTGGGAGTATAGATCCTGAGAAATCAGTACCCAGAACAATAACCTCCGGCAATAATAACAGCACTTATACGCTTGGGCAGCGAGTCAAACAGAGATTGGATGGCATATACAGGTACAGATGTCCATGCAGCTTCAACACGGGGCCACAGTTCCTTAACCGTAGTGACTGGCGTATGTTGACAAGAAAGTCGCTTGGCAACCATGGACCATACATTTTTTATTGGTGAGAGATCTGGAGAACGTGCAGGTCAGGGCAACAGTCGTGCAGTTTCTGTATCAAGGAAGGTCTGTACATTATCGGCGACATGCGGTTGTTCATTATCCTGCTGAAACATAGGGTTTCTTAGGGTTCGAATACAGGGTAGAGCCATGTCGTAACACACCAGAAATGTAATGTGCACTGTTCAAAGAGAGTTGTTAATGCGAGTAAGAGGTGACCGAGACGTGTATCCAATAGTCCCCCCATACCATTTCGCCAGGTGATGGACCAGTACGGTGATTACGAATAGACACTGCCAATGTGCGTTCACCACGATGCCGCCAAATACAGATGCGACCATCTTGATGCTGTAAAGATAACCAGGATTCATCTGAAAAAAGGATGTCTCGCCATTCGCGGCCTAGATTAATCATTGATCCTACCAATGAGAATGCTCCTGTCTGTGATTCAGCGCCAAGGGTAGCCTCAGCCATGGTCTCCGAGCTGAGAATCCATACTGCTGCAAATGTAGTCGAACTGTTCGTGCAGATACTTGTTGTCTTGTAAATGACCCTAATTCTATATTCGGGGCTCATGACGTGACTGTATGATCCATTAAAGACATGCGGATAACATGTGTGTCTTCTCGGCTGTTAGTGTAAGGAGGCGTTGAGATTCTGTTCGGCATTCCGTACTACAATCCTAAGCCCATCGATTCCATATTATGCTAGCAGACTTTAGATCTCGAGCAACGCGAGCAGCAATATTGCTATACACAATAAACCATAATTCCTGTACGCTACAATTAGACATTTATGAAAGTAAGAAACTTCCTAGTACGCATTTCTGCTTTTTACACGAGGCATCACAGAAACTTTTCACCAGGCAATAACGTTCAAATGCAATTTTTGTATGAGAAACCATCTGAACAATTTCCGCATTTAAAAACGTTGTAAGTATCACTACCGGCACCTGCTTTGTCTGATTGCGCTGAAACACTAATCATTTACATATCACAGCACCTTCTTCTTCTCGTTTAAATTTCACGTCTATAGCATGTCGCCATCTTGGTGTAGCAATTTTAATGGGCAATAGTGTATTTCACTTTCTGTTTTTGACAAAGAGTTAAGTGAATTTTAGAAACTAGTTGGAACTCAGAAAAGAGAATAAATGGTCATTTTAAGTGGGGAAAAATATTTTGTAAACATTTTGAATTCTTTGTAAAAAAGGACTCCTGAAGTAGAAAATATTAAAGTATGATCAGATGTTTGAGTATTATACACAGTTTAATACAATATGTGCTGTAGTGTATCGTACTTCCCCACCACAGATCAGGGGTTCAAATCTCAGGCTGGACAAGGTAGACTCAGCCTTTCATCACTTCAGCGAGTCAATAAATGAGTACCAGACTTGCTTGAGATCTAAACACTTCGCATCAGAATGACCACCTGCCCTGAACATCTGCTCATGCACCTCAGCACACAAGGTCACGTATACTGAGATGGACACAGTAGGCCTTGACCCTCATGGGCTATTGTGCAACTGAGTTTAGTTTAATACAATATTTATGCCACTCATCCGGTAAAGAGGTTAGTGTGTCGAAAACCGGAGAAGGCATGGATGTTTGTAAATGCATAGTGCCTGTGCGGCATGGGGACACTCTAAATAGCCGTCGAACCGCAAGTCCTCTCGTGAGGTTGGTGGAAATGGGTGAGAGGTAGGAGGCTTCTGACCATAGTGAGGTGGTTCTCCCTTAAAATCGGGGTGGAACCAAGCCAAATCACGCTGTCACCTAGATGGTGCTCAAAGCTGCGGTAAACAACAGGCGTAAATCTAGCCCCTTGCCGTGATGAATTTCGTGGGTCTCGATCAGACATCGTCAGCCAAGTGGCATTAGTAACAATACAGCCTTTTTCTTTTCCGTTCTACCTAAATATCTGATAATTCATTCAATTGATAATTATTAATGAAGCACAACAATAGATGTTAAGAAAGATGTGAACAAAATAATTAAATATTATTGGGATTCAAACTTATTTACAAATGTATTTATTTCATTTGAAAAAAAAGATATGCTAGTGCAAAACGCATTTACAAAAACCAAAAATATTTTTTGAAGAGTTCGAGATATTCAATCAGACCATCAAGTTAGAAAAAAATTCTGAATGCTAAGAATTTTGAGTTCTGAAATGAGTCTGGTTTGTATTTAATCCCAGCCCTTTTTATTATCAGACTTAAGAAAAACCCATCAATAAAGTAAAGTATATGATAGAAGTTGAACAAATATCAAGCAATTATTTTGTATTCAATCAACATAAGATATCTACAATAAGTATATTTTGTCCTTAAGTCAGGAGGGGGGGAGGGGGAACATATCAAGACAAACATTTTACTCAATACATCTTACAAAAATTTTATCGTGCATTATAAATCGCTTATATCAAATTTATTTTTTTTGTGTTAAATATTACTTTACTTTTATATATATATAATTAGCATATTTATTTTTGAGATTCAGAGAGAAACATTTTATCTCTCAATCCTCTTTATGCAAAATTTAAAATTTTAATTTTGATTTTAAAAAAAAGCGCAAAATTGCAATTTATTCGAACCACAAATGTATGATTTTCTAACTATAATCCATTGTTTTTCTCTAATTTAGTGAAAATATTATCCGGTATTATAACAAACTGTGCCCTATTCTTATTCAAAGATGGAAAATAAGATGGAACTACACTGCTCTTAATAAATGATTAAATGAGCATACCCCCCAATATAATTAGTCAATATATCAAAATATCGCATTCTTTCTATATATTCATTATTAAAAAATTAATATAAGAGATAACTTATATTCTATTTCTATCTGTTTTCTTTTGATCGACTTGAATTCACAGAACTCCTATTATCGCAAGACAAATCGGCAATCGGCATGCCAATCTGTCCCCACCCATACAAGTAAACAGAACGAAATAACAAAGCATGTATGATAAAACTCTCAATAGTAATCCACTTCTCCCGCGACCCCACTTACATAACGAAAGATACTGTCATCCAGAACAAAGAAGAACAACATGGAGTGACTGCTCACCATCAAAGAACCCGTGACATTGTTCCGCTCATCCATGAGACATAGAACAAGATGTCCCATTAAGCCCGGCCGAGACAAGACAAATGTCCCGTCCCATAAGAGCACGTTTCATCTCGCACGCATCTCTATATTTCCGTCAGTGCTACTCCGACTGGAACATACAGAAAATTCTTGGGCTAATCTAATTGTGCCCCGGGATTATGTCCGCGGGTGATGACCATCGAATGGCTACAGGGATTGAGATATGTAGTCGTTTGGGCTCGAGGGTACTGGTAATGTGGAAGGGGGTGCTTAGCTGTTTCCGTCCGTTTTTGTTACTACTTCCCACTTGATGAGATCTATTTTAAGAAACTGGGTTAGTGATATTCTTTCCATGTAAAGCGTGTGGATATGAAAAGACGTGTCTTTTAAAAGTAGCATATAACGGGTAATCTGAATCGATATCCAGTCAGAAAAAAATAGTTAGTCCTTGCGGTTATTAAATGTTTTCTATAAATGCATTGAATTTATTTAATAAAACAATTAATTGAATAGAAGAATACATACATTTATTTTCATCTAGAAAATAATTTTTAAAAATATTTACACATTTCCTTTTTATCTTTAGAGACATTAATAAACATAATTTATATTCATTATACACATATTATACACGACACATATTATAAACATAATTTACATTTATTATACACATATAATACATGGCACATATTACAAATACTATTTAGATTGATAAATAATGTTTAAAATATGTGTTTATATGTGTGTGTTATATGTGTTATATGGCACCACGGAAGGAGTTACGCATTCTGATAATTAGGCCGATGATATGTAAATTAACCTTTAAAAAATAACACTGATTATGTGTTTTAGACATTTTTTTTAATATTTTCAGTAAAATAGAAAATAAGATGAATAAAATTAATAAAATAATTCTCTTATACATACGAGTAATATATTGTATAGAAAACTTTCATGAGGGAGAGAAAGAGTTTTGTTAAAGCTACACTATAAAAAAGAGGGCTATTGACGACATGGACCTCGTAATTTTGAACTTCCATCAAGTGACTAGGACGACACCTGAGCTGGCAATGCGCTCTCCTCTAACTACCACATCAAATCAAGGGTAGAACATTAAACCTAGACAGATTTAACGCGCATCGGAACTCTTTACAACATATTTAATTCAAATATAATGAATTTCTATTCAAGATTATTTTCAATATTAAACATACATTTTTACTTAGGTGAATAACACTAGCTTACTTAGAATGATATATGAATTAAATATATATGTAACTTGCTGATCCGGCTACGCGTTGCTGTGGCTTAGTTTTAAAACGTTGATTTAATATTATTCTAAGTCATTCAATGCAGTCAAATTAATCTTCGCTAACAATTTCGGAGAGTTGAAATTAAGCATAAAACAACATAATGATTTAAATTTTGCATTTTATTCATCTCCTATTTGAGTACAGTATGATACATTCAATACTTACGCAGTTATTAAGTAACATCATATAAGAAGATTCGATTTTATGAATGAGGTTACTAACGTTGATTTTTATCAATTGTTAACATTATTTTTATCATTTTAAAGTATAACAATAAATACGTTTAGTATAACTAATTGCTAAACGGTGCACAATATTCTTCGGTAACCTGTCTTTTGCTAACTCATATAGATTCGACGGTTTCCCCACCGTGAACATGCGACATATAGTTGTCAATTCGAGAAACATAGATTTTCTAAGCATCAAATGGACATTGTTTGGCTTTGAGATTTATTTATGTTCATCGCGAAAACCAAACGAATCGGGAATAGAAGACCTTTGTATGGTATTGGAGATTCTGACGATATCAATCAAACTCGTGGCAACAGGATGATTTCTCCTTTAAACTTTACAGTAAAAATATTTGCTTCAAGAAGTTTCCTGGTAAGTCTGTTGATGAAAAAACATGTACCGTCGCATAATCTAGGTGGATTCAAGTTACACAGCAAAATAACCAGTGAACCAATCTACAACCGTAGATTGAGTGGTGGCATTCCTGATATATCCAGAGAATTCAAAAACTCGGCTGGAAAATTTACGGTTTTGTTTTCTTCAACAATAGTGTCGATTGATTTAAAAGGCATTGGATCACCTGGCAACAACTCTATATCTAGAAGTTTATTTCGTTAATATTCAAATTTGTTCTGATTAAACTACAAAGACAATTATTACCTAGATAATTATACAGGATATACGGGAAGACACTCTTAATCACACTTCCTTTTTTTGTCTAAATAACAGCACAGAAATTGTCTGGCTATCTGATACATTATGAGTTGGGATGCAGTTCTACTTCACCGTTTCCAATATTCAGCAGTTGGATAGAAGATACTTGCTCCGATTTATCAACTTGCTATTGTATTTGCGTGTTTATGGTGTTTATGGTCAATATAAGTGTTTCGATGCTTCACCATGAAAGCGATTGTTTTAAACATGCGTTAATCTCGTGAGCAAAAGCAGTGCGAGGAATGACTGGCTATGTCTGTCGGAAATAACCACACAGTAGAAGTACAGCCCTATCGAATATTTTTTGTTCCCGCTTAAATCTTGCAAAGTTCTATGAAATGCCTCGAGTGAATATTGATAAGATATGGTACACTCATCTGATTATGATGGAACTCCTTCGCAATACCGTAGACAATCCATTTTTTCAATGGTACTCATTGCGTCTGGTTTCTTACGAATGTCTAATGACAGCTTCAATGCGGAATGTGTAGTTTGTCCACTATCTAACAAAGTGACAAAGATGCCTGAAAATACAATTGCCAATATAATTTTCTATTTCAATCGTATTTTTGCAAGGCTGTGCCTGCACGTTTAGTTGCTATGTAAAATGAAAACCTGGACGCGGGACTCAAAATCAAAGCCATTCGACCTCATTACGGCAATATCCAGCTAAATTAGGGGAGTTTCTGAAATTTGAATCGAGATTCTTGTTTCCCACCCCGAGATGCTCCCGATGACCACTTTCGGTGCATCTACCCCAGCAACTTCAGTCTCTGAAGTGGGGCATTATGGTCCTCTAGTATTATCCGGGCAAAATTACGGGAACTTCTAAAATTCGATTTCCGATTTTTCTACCCCAACCAGAAAAACACCAGGTAATCACTTTTCACACCCCAGGAATTTTACGGTAAGACCCTGCAATGGTTCGCGTAAAAGATAGAACCGGCATTGTTTCGCATTGTGATCGTTTGACGTTGTTTGACATAGTAATGGGCTTTTCTTGAATTGTATGGGAATATTTGGATCAGCGGTCCCGATCAGGACTCATTTTTTGCATCCCTACGTCTGCAGGTTAGGCCAGTGCCACTGTCCGCGAATGTTATCGTCGTCCGGCATTATCTGGAAAAGTTATCAGAACTCCTGAAATTCGATTTCAGATTCTCACTCCACACCCCAAAACGCACGCGGAACTGACTTTTGAAGCACGAGCAAGTTCAGTCGCTAGAGGGAATGAAAATCCGGACGTAGGACTTAAATGCAAAGCCTTTCCACCAAATTCCGGTTATATTCTGCAAAGTTACGGGAGTTTATGAATTATCAGATTCTTGTTTCCTACACCTAGATGCAACCGGAGACTACTTTCGTTGCCCTCGAGCTTGCGAGCTCAGTTCCTGTGAGGGGAGCATTAGGGTCGTCCAGCATTATCCGGCAAAATTTCTGGAACTTCTAAAATTCTATTCCAGACTCTCGTTCTCCAGAAAGGCACTTTGAACGCACCAAGACTTTTAGGGTAAGCTCCAGCCAGATTCTGCGTAAAATATGGTTGTTCGGAATTATATCCGGCAAAGTTACGGGAATTTCTCGAATTGGATATTAGATTCAAGTTGTCTGTTTCAAGATAAGTCAGGAACCAAGTTTTCGTGTTCCAAAGCTTTTAAGGTAAGCTCCTGCCTCATTGTGTCTAAAATATGGTCATCCTGCATTATTCGGCAAAGTAAAGGCAATTTCTAAAATTCAATTTCAGAATGTTGTTCACCATCTCAAAATGCACCGGAAGCGCAAATTTTCTCGCTCTAAGACTTTTAGGGTAAATAACTGCGACGTTATGCGTAATAGATGGTTGTACCTAATTATCCGGCAAAGTTACGAGAATTTCTCAGATAGGACATTAGATTCAGATTTCCCTTTTTCGTGCTCCAAGGCTTTTAAGGCAAAAAGGCTTATCTTACCTGCCACGGTGTGTATAAAATATGGTCGAACGGCATTATCTGACAAAGTCTTTAGTATTATTGGAAACCGATTCAAAATTCTGATTCCACGCCCCGAAATAAGCCAGGCATTCACTTTTTGTGCTCTTTGGTCAATAAAATCACTTCCGAAAACACACACGCATTGCGACATTTTGCAAATATTTTCCCGTTTCCCGGATTCTTCACATTTCCGGCAATTAAAAATTATGACATAATTAATTGAAATAAAAACTATCCTATATTTTAAGTTGGACAAAATGACACACAATACGCAAAATTATATTAAAATCGGTTGAGTAGTTTTAGAGTTCATCGCGGACAAACACTGTGACACGTAATTTTTATAAATAAAGATAATTCACGTAATTTTTTTTCTCTCGAGGAATTTTATTTTATAATAGTCTTTTCCCTTCCAAGACTTTGCGTGATAAATTATTTATATTTTACCAGTCTAACGGGAAATTATCATATCCTTATTTCTCTAAAATTAAAACTTCAGTGTTTTTAAATCAGGATGATACAATTTTGCATCACCAGCGTATTCGAACCAACCAGAAAAATCTTTACTGAATATCATATGATTTTAATAACATCCGTTTGAACAAAAACTCTCTGGAACAAAAAAAACGAGTACTTTTTGGTATGTCTTAAATATTCATGTGTCTTTCTATTTGTATGTGTGATGTGTGGTTTTCGTCCCGCTGTTTTTTCGTCAAGAAAATATGGATGTTTCACGTCTTTAAAAGCCTCCTCCTCCTTTCGACGATTGCAACTATCACTTTATGGTGATAGCTGCAATCGTCGAAAACAAAAGATTATTTTAAGAAATTGCTAATTTACTGAAAGTAAACAAACAAAATTCAATATGGCATAATAAAAAATAAAATAGACATTTCCACTGATATAATACACTTCTAAATATATCACCACTGCACAATGTGTTTCGTGATTAATTTAACAATACTAAGTTAAGAACAAATTCAATATTAACCAGTGGCCCCATGGGCTTGTCATACATAATATATACAAAAATTAACACTCTTATCTTGATAATTAATCTCTTAACTGCAGATCAAAAGTTACGCGATTCGCTCCACAATGCCGCCGTTTCCACGTATAGGGGGGGAGGAGGATTAAATAGGCAAATCCTCTGAAATGAGTAAAAATCCTTCGCCAACACTGTCAAGTTCCCTTTATTACATTCCAAAGCCTTCGGGATATTTTATGGATAGCAGTGTACAGAAAAGATATATATGTGGGAGACAACAAGGGGTCCAAGACTTTTGTCTTTTTCACATTTATTTTAAAATTAAACAAAAATTAATTAAAAGGTAGATATTCTAACAGATAAGTTTGACGATGATAAGCAGAAGATAACGCCTGCTCGCGCACCTCTGTCGTTCTCTCTCCTGTTCTCTCTCTAATGTTTAAAAGTCCACAGGTTTCAGTTCTCATTAGCTGCGCCTGCGCGCGAAGACTGCTTGGCTTTGGCTGCCACAACCGGCCAGCCTGACTGTACGCTGTCCGCAACGGTACGTCCCTTTTTTCCTTTTTCATCGAGACCAGAGGAGAATCTGAAACATACAAAAAAAAAAAAAGACGGAACAGACAAGGACTATACGACAAATACATAGAGATTTAACATATCATAATTTTTCTGAACTAGACAGTTTCTCCGTCATGTGAAGGCACCTCTTCGACATCCGGAAGGTTCCACATTAAAACATTGTGTTTCACAGGCATAAGAACGTCTTTTTTTTAATGAGTTCTTCTTTGGTTGAACGCATCGATATTTTCCTCTCTAGAGTTCTGGACGTCTGTTCAAAACGATCTCTCTTTTTTCCTCCGTTTCCACTTCAGGGCTCAAAGATCCTTCGGAGCAACACAAACCGTCGATGTTTACTCTCCATAGGTGAAGGGGTGTTGAAGTTCACGGAACTCGTTTTCATGACACCATTGACTTTCTTACACAATACTATATCAGAACATTTTTCACTTACAATACTCAATTTTAACTTAGTACTCTTAATTTTATTACATTTATAATCCTTAATTTGAGAACTCGAATCATTTCTAGTATTAAAGTTTTTAACATGTGACAAATCATAACTAGAGTTTTCTATCACATTTGAAAAAGAAACAGCACTAGGATAAGCATAAGCACCTAAAGAGGATTCACTTTCATTCAATAAAACATCGCTCTTTGCGTGGCCTAGTTTCTTTATTTCAGCATATACACTGGGATGTATACTAAATTCTTCGGTCAAGGTCGGTGATATTGCCGTTCGAACACTTAGACCGGGAGAGAGTTGATTAAGAGAAATATTTATGGGTTTAACTTCTATCATTCGCTGTTCGCCAAAAACATGAACTTAATATGTTATTATTTCTTCGGAAGGTGTTTGCACTCTAATTAGTGAGGAATTTAAAACTGGGATCTGGCAACCTGAATCGATCAAGGCTGTTACGGGCTGATTTTCTACAAAAATGTTTACATATTGTAGCTGTTGTGCGAACTCATCGCTATTTTGTTTTTCGCTCTCGACTTTCAAAGTATTCACGTTTATTCTATTATGGATGTGGCTGTTAGATTCTTTAGGTTTAAAAACGCTTCTCACAGTCTCTTGCGTAATGAGATGAATCACCGCATATAAAAAGCAATTTTTATTTTCTCTTTCAAGATATTGGGGATAGTTCTTTTTAATCTCTGGTTTAAAGTTTCGTGATCTATTTTTAAAGGGGTCTTGGGTATATCCATAAGTAATAGGAGTTTGCTTACGTGATCCGCCTCTAGATGAAATATAAATATCGCACTCTTTAGCTAAATCAATGGGCCTAAACCAATCTTCTGCTTCTCGAATGCCAATATGAGTTGCAGTTTCCTTATTTAAAGTTTCAAATAATTTATCAGAAATTATAAGATCACATAGAGATTCAAAGGAATTAACTTTTCTTAACGAACAATAATATTGGAATTTTGCCGTCAATCTTGCAGCAAATTGGATGTATGTCTCGCCTGATGATTTTACAGCATTTTTAAATGAGTTTAAACACTCGCGCGAGGGGTTAATGGGAATTCTCTGAGTACTATAGATTTTAGTTTTTCATAGTCATTTAATTCCTCTTCTTTAATATACGGTAAGACGTTATGAGCTCTTTCGCCCAGAAGATTTATTAAAATTTCAGATTTATATTCGTCATTTATTTTCTTGGTTAAAAATGCGCGTTCTAACGATTGGAAGAACAGATTAAAATTTTCAGATCTGGTGGGAACAGGAGGAGATAAAGTTTTAATACTTTTATCATATTTTCTATGTTAGTTTCGAACTGTTTCTCTTCGACTTTAGCTGCAGGAGAGATTTAAACTTAATGCTTCATTTTTAGCTGTTTGAAGTTCGACTTTTTTTTTTTCTAATTGTGCTTACTGTAGTTTAGCAAGTTCAATTTTCTGTTTTTCTAAATCCCTTTCGTTTCGCGATACCCTCTCATCTATACAGTTTTTAATTAAAGTTTTAACGAAATCTGGATCACTTTCAAATGTACTACTCTTCTCAATTTTACTCTTTAGTTTAGCTATAGAGTCCGTACTCTCCGCAGTACCAACTAGATCCTCAACAACTCTTATGAGATCCTCTTTAAGAGCGTTTTTATACATTTTAGAAAAAATATGGAAAGATCCTACCTTTTTTTTCTAGCTCCCTTGTTGCTCGCACGTACGATGTATCCAATAATTGAAGAAAAACGTTGATTCCACTGATTTCACCTCTTCGCAGGTTATCAATAGTTCTTGTAATTATTATTAGGACACCTCTTCGCAGGTGTTTCGTCGATGATAGTTCCAACCTCTACACAGGCGGAATTTTCGTTGATAGTTCCAACCTCTACACAGGCGGAATTTTCACGCTGGATTCAAATGAAGAATGCAACCTCTACACAGGTTGAACGAAGTTTCCGAAAAATGGCGGCGCGTCTCCTCCACGGACGGCTTTTTTTTTCACTGTCCAAACTTTGATCAAAATCGAAATTTTTTCGATCCCGGCCTCTACACAGGCGGAGTATTCATGCTGAGTTCAAACCTCTACACAGGTTGAACGAAGTTTCCAAATGGCGGAGCGTCTCCTTCACGGACGCTTTTGTTCATTGTCCAGACTTTGGTTCAAAATCGAAATTTTTTTTCGATCCCAGCCGAGCCCCATAATTTGTGGGAGACAACAAGGGGTCCAAGACTTTTGTTTTTTTCACATTTATTTTAAAATTAAACAAAAATTAATTAAAAAGGTAGCTATTCTAACAGATAAGTTTGACGATGATAAGCAGAAGGTAACGCCTGCTCGCGCACCTCTGTCGTTCTCTCTCCTGTTCTCTCTCAAATGTTTAAAAGTCCACAGGTTTCAGTTCTCATTAGCTGCGCCTGCGCGCGAAGACTGCTTGGCTTTGGCTGCCACATATATATATATATATATATATATATATATATATATATATATATATATATATATATATATATATATACGATAAAGATATACATACACGGAAAGACGTGTACATACGTTCGGGGCAATTTACGCTTTGACTGAGAGAGACATTTATATACGTAGTTGGCTCTTAGGATGTTTAAGTCGTATTGTAGTTGCAGCATGAAAGTATAGTATTATTGAATTCAATACATTGGATTTGTATGGATGGTGGCGTGATAAAAATTATGATTGAATATTGGGTCGCCAATATTTTAAGTTTGAGGAGCACTGTCTTATACGAATAAAATTCGTTAATCAAATTCATAGCCATTTTAGTTTAAATAAAAACGAAATACGATTTAAAAAAAAAATAGGAATCGTGTTAAAACCCCAGTTCATTGTCCCTTGATGATGATTATTCAAGCGAGAAAAATTTACCAAACGAACCTGCAAATACGAAATAAGCCTTAAAAGGAATAAAAGCATATAAAAAAGAACTTGATGCAAAAATATGCGCACAAGTTATTTTTTGTAGTTGCTTAATAAATAACTTAAACGTTCAGTACTATTTTTTTCTTTTAACACTTCTCATTCTTTCTTCCGTTTGTGAAACAAAGAAGTTGACTAGGAAACTGCATTTTGTGCAAGAGTTAAGAAGCAATGTTATCTGTAGTTTGAAGATGCAGCCAATTGCAACAAAATCCGATGAAATCTATCAATTGCAGATACAAAGTAACAAAGAAGTTAAAAAAAAGTTTATGTATATGTGAAATGTATCTTTCATGGTATAATCAATGAATGAATGTAAAACAAAATGTAACATTCATATTTTTCATTCCAAGAGATGAAGACAAAAATAAAAATTTTTGTAAACATACAGCAGAAAATAACACTAATAGTTTCGAAATATATTTGAAACTTAACATGACCCAATACATATACAAGTGTTAAATTGTATTCCGGAGAATAATATATTAAAATACTTTTGAGAAAGAAAATTCCTATAATATTTTTATTATTTTGTTAAGTTTTACTTCATTTATTTTTGTTTGTCATATTTTGATTTCGTTAAAAAAGGAAAAAGAAAAAGTTTAATCTCTATTTTCAATACATTTTCGAATACTTTCAGAGATTATTTTAAAACATTTCAAAAGGTTTGTTTTTAAAGTAAATATATATATATATATATATATTCACAAAAATTTATTTCCTATAACACTAACATGAAGTGGAAAATCTTGAAGTGTTTATAACTAAAAAATTTGAATAGACATTTAAAATTCAAATAATTTATAGCAGTGGTCTCCAACCTCTGGTTCGTGGATCAAATGGTGTCAAGCAGCCCAAAGAACAATAAATTATTTCTATTTTATTTACCGTGGTGTATTTCCTTAGAGTTTGTGAAAATTCCCAGAGAAATAATTTTATATTCCTTGTTAAATTGCTTTTTACTCATTTTTGATGTAACTGCATTTTTTTCTGAAGGTATATTTATAAAAACAATTAAATTAAAATTTTTAAGGTATTCGACTACATTCGGAACCGTGATTTTGCAAAAGTGTATAAATGGATAATATTTATGATATTTAGTGTCACTTAGATTACAAAATGGATATAAAATTGTTTTAAGAATAGTATTACAATAAAAAAATTAATTAAGTACAATATTTTGACATAAATAAACATAGAATAACCATTTTTCAAAATATTTCCGTTTTGTGAAAAATGCTTCAATAATAATAATATTTTGCCTGTATATAGCGCAGACCTGTGTACAGAGGCTCAAATAGAATTTTTAAAATATCTAACTTAGAAGTGGGTTTAACCATGATTTACGACAACAGAGGGGCTAAATTTTAAGAAAAAAACGCCGATAATTATTTCGATTGGTTGTAACTCTGAAAATAATGTGAATTTTCAAAAATCGCATTTGAGACTCTCTGGAGAAGTCTTTACTTTATCTACGCAAAATATTATTAGTTTAGAAGCATTTTTTATAAAAGGAGAACATTTTGAAAAAAGGTTATTCGAAGTTAATTTTTTGCCGAAATATTGTATTTAAATAAAATTATTTTGTCAAAATGTCCTTAAAATAATTTTATGCATATATTCTAATCTAAGTGACACAAAATATCGTGAAAATCATTCATTTATGCGCTTTTATAAAATCACGGTTCCAAACGTATTCAGATACCTTAAATCAGAACAATCTAAAACAGCGATACTCAAGCTGCGGGCCGCGTATGACCCACCGTATCTTTCTAAGTGGCCCACTCATGGCCCGTTGCATTAAAAAGTTTAATTATTTATGAACAATGCATTAAAAATTTAGTGAGAAATTCTATTAATCACATGCATCAATTTTTTTATCGATGTCGTACTGGTACGAATTGCGAGATAACTTGTTTTGCTTTTTGTAAATGTAACGGTTAGTGATAACAAATAACATTGGAGTAGCGACCATTTTAGGAGTGAATCAAATTTTTAATCTAACCTCATGTCTTTAAAGCAAAAAATATCTATAGAATCTATGTTGTTTCAAGACAACTAGAATCTTGACTGTTTCGTAGGGAAACGAACAGAGATCAACTACTTGTTTTATTTGTCGTAAAATGTTATATTTAAGAAATAAAATTTTGCTCGTTACCACTAAATACAAATCTCTAAATGGCTTTCTTGTCTCCTTGAAGACGAGATAAATTGGATTTCTAAAATAAATTTTTGAAGCACAGCAAAAAAATATTTGGGAGAGAGAGGGGAGAGGAGGTCCTGGTATCATTAATGAAAGGAAATAGAAATTACTCTATAGTTGGGTAAAAAATGCATATAAACCTATTTTTTGTGGGTTGAGTTTAATATAGTTTTAAATAAAATCGAAAATTATGAATTATAATACTTGATCAATTTTCCGCATTTAAAATGTTTTGATTTTAAAGCCCCCTAATCCTCATGCTGCAGCCCGCGTGAAGTAGTTGCCACATGTATGTGTGACATAGCAGAAAAAATGATTGAGTACCCTTGATCAAATATAAGCTATCAATGTCTCCTCCCCTCTCAGGGGGCCGAGGTAAAATTATCAAACATTGACCGCTCCGTGGCGATAAAAAGGTTGGCGACCACTGCTTTATATATGATAGAGAAAGTGCGAGAGATAATGGGGACGTACTCATAATTTTGAGCTTTGTTCAAGTGCTGAGAACGACACCTTGGCGGGCACCCCACACTCCAAACTACAAATCTTCACCAACGGTAGGTGGCCGCAAGTAGCCGAGTGGTCAAGATATCGGATCGTGGCTGGCCTTGTCACGAGTTCGAGCCAAAGTACCACTAAAGACCCGCCATGTAGGGGCGATGTACATTAAATCTGACTAGAGCTCAAACGTACTCTCGCTGGTGTGAAGTGGTAGATGAGGGGGTGCCAGCTCAGGTGTCGTCCACGTTGCTTGACCATGGCTAAAAATTACGTGGTCCATCGCCAAAAGCCCTCGTGTAGCTGAACAGTGCGACGTTAATATTCACTCACTCGCCAACGGGAGAGCTTAGAGCTCGACAAATTTAACGTTCATTAGCCCGCTCTACACGGCGAATCTTCAGTGACACTAGGACTCGAACTCGCAACGCACCGCCTACGAGTTCGAGACCACAAGGTTATCACGGTCCCTATTTTATAGGATAAAGTATGCCAGCTCTAGTACGGAAAAAACTACCTAAAAGATTTATTCAATTTCTTAAATTAAAATGAGTAGAATCTGGTTAAATATACAAATTTCGAATACTGTAAGAATTAATCATCTTGCTTAAATCCACCTTTATCCAAAATAAAGTAACTTAATTTAATAAATTTTATTTTTTAAATTTATTTCTTTTAATCATCACTGCTTTAGATGTATACGCGTTTGTAGTATACATTACCACATAAGCAGTGTACTGTTTCAATAGATATAAGAACACAGTTAAACTTAAAACTCGGTTAGCTAAAAGTCTTAGAGAAAACGATAATTCTGGAGGACATTTTTAAGTAGATTATTTCGAGTCATTATTGTGCAGTCATTTTTAAGCCTCTTACAATGTAAATAGTAATATATAATCTAGTAATTTATTTTTAAGTTGAAAAATAACAATCATATATATTTTATAATTATCTACACTACTAACATTTTATACAATACTGGAATCTAAATGTAGGGATTTCATTCTACGTTATTATTGTATTTTCTAGTTCCTCGATATGAACTTACTCACTGAGTAATCGAGAGTAGGGATGACAACCTAGAAACAAAATGAATAAGTTAAGTTAAAGGTATTCATATGAGATTTTTCTTCTATCCTGTTTTCTAATTCCACACTGACAGTAAGCTGTTTAAATATACAGGGTGATTTTCAACCAGACCGACAAAGTTGCAGGGTTTGTACGGGGTATGGAATTGACCTGGAATCACATTGGAATGAAGGGTCGCAAATCCCGTTGTTGTGAGCTATGGTGGAAAGAAGAGAAAATGAACAGAAACAGTAATGCATTAATCGGACAGAAAACATTTTATTTAAAGGTTGTGTTTAAACAGGTATTCGAAATTACGACCAGAATTCATCTGGCAGGTCTGACAGCGGCACTGTATGGAATTCCTTACATTTTCGAAGATTCCTGGTATGACACGTGAACTTCCGGCAGTTAGAGGTATTTGAGCGACGAGAACCCCAACTGATGGAATGGGCGTCTCATACTCCAAACTTTTATGTAACCAGAACCAGAATCACGTCACCTTCTGTCCACACTTGCAAAGGTCATAAGATGTGGAATACACTTATTCGAGTAACGTCAAGCCAAACGGCGCGCCCATTACAACCCGCAGCTTCAAACACGATAAGCACGTCGACCAGTTCTTCTTTTGAATACGAGTTCATCCTATTACCTCGGAGAACGGATCACAAATAACGATTTCAAGCAGGATATGTTTTCATGAAACTTTCCGTTCAGTGTCACCTAGCGGAAGATGGCTTTCTGGAATCCTCCAGAAGATAAGGAATTTCGTGCTGGGTTGCAGTCATGCCTGCCAGATGACCTCTGGTCGGAATTTCAAACACCTGCGCAACTTTTCCGTAAAATGTTTTCTGTCTCGTAAATGGGCTGTTGTTTCTGTTCATTTTCTCTGCTTCTTTGCTCCATAGTTCTCAACTACACTATTTGCGACGCGGCATTCCTATGTGATTCCGAGTCACCTCGATACCCTACACACCCTTCAAGTTTAACGGTCTGGTAGAGAACCACCCATTAGATTATATTTCATTTTAATAGGGCAATTCGCACCTCAATTCCTTTATTTATAAACTGCTGTTTGTAAAAAATGCAACACCATGAATGAACCATCAGAATTAATTGAAATCTAATGCATTAATGACTTCTATTAGTACAAAAAAATGACGAAATTTACAAAGCAAAAAAGCATTATGAAGTGTCCGAAATTAATATTTAGTGTAGCCACCACGAGCTGCAATAAGTGCTGCTACATGACGTGACATGAAATCAAACAGATTTTGAATGTGTGCTAGTGAAAGAGAATTCCATATTGCTTGAATGTGCAGCAAAAATTCGTCTTTTGCAGCTGCAGGACGCGGATCACAAGCGAGACGCCGACCAACCAAATCCCACACGTGCTCAATGGGCGACATATCCGGCGAATAAGCAGGCCAAAGAAGAAGTTGCATGTGTTGGGCTGAACAAAAGTTTCGAACGGTCTTTGCAACATGTGGGCGTGCATTATCCTGCTGAAAGATAGCTCCACTGATGCCTCGAAGGAAGGAAACGACTTAGGGGCTGTAGCACTTAACGGACGTATCTTTTAGTGTTGAAATTTCTCTCAACTCGCAGCAAATTGGATCATCCATGATACGAAATCGCACCCCAAACCATAAGTCTGGGTGTTATGTCACTATGTCGTTCGGTAAAGTACTGTGGATGGCAGGGTTCACCGTCTAACACGAACGCGGCCATCATGGCCGTGCAAATTGAATCGTGATTCATCAGAAAAGACAACTTGGTGCCAATCAGATTGCCAGGCTTTGCGCTCATGAGTCCATTGAAGATGCAGTCATTGATGGTTTGCCGTGAGGGGGATCCTGTCATAAGTCACCCTTGCATGCAATCCACGGTGCAGCAGACGTCGACGAATCGACGAAGCCGACATTAGTACACCTGTAGCAGTGACCAACTGGCTGCCTACTGCATGGAGGAAGCTGTGCGGTCATTCATCTACCATGCTGACGTCACCTTCCGTCATCCACTGCCAAGTTCTTTTTAGTTGTTTGGTGCTCGTCGGTCCACTACTTTCAAACTAGCATCACTGTGGAACTGTTCCGCTGCACACAAGCTCCTATTGCGGGATAGGAAAATCCTCCTTCTCGAAGGTTGATAACCCTCCCCCGTTCAGACTCCGTAAGTTGTTGGAATTTCTCCTTGTTTCGTCGCGGAGGCATACTTAGGTGTCACATAACGTTCACCATTAACAAATAATCATTTACTATTTTCAAAGTTCCGTTATAGCCCTCTATTTATGCGCTTTCAGCATCAGTTCAGAGGGAGCTGTGCACGCCACGCATGCACGGTGGCTCTGAAACTTTACTATTTTACGTAACATCCCATAAATGATATTTGCTGCAAATTCATTTAACTCTGATGATTCCTTAATGGTGTTGCAATTTTACAAACTGCAGTGTAATTAGTACATTTTGTTCATTTCAAGAGGAAACTTATTTATTATATTCCCCTCAAGGTATTAAACGATACGGGATAATACGATTGTTGAATGAAAAAACAAATAAGTTATCAATCTAATTTCTTATAATTTTCTGCTTGAATTAGGAATTATTCTAAAAAATACAATTGAGTGATTCTACAAAAATTCTACAATGTCTTGAAAATTGTAAAAAAAAAAACAGTATGAAAACCAACTGAAACTACGTTGTTAAGAAGTATATTACAACTGAATTTCCTTCCAGCAAGAGTTTTGGTTTGATTCTGATTTTTTAATTTACGAGAAAAGAAGAAAAAATATTCTAATGAGGATGATGGAAAAATATCTACCTTTATTTTAGTGTTATAGTTAATGATATGTGGGTTTAAATATATTATAGTATACTTTCGTTTTGTGTGATTTCTCCATTTCTCCATGATTTAAATCGATAGTTTCATCTACAGATTCTGAAGACGAAAAAGGCAATTTGAGTCTTGACAATTATTTAGTAAATAAGCATGCCTGCTTTTAAGAATATTAATATGATGATTAGATCAAGTGTTTTGTCAAAAAAACTCCTAACAAACTTTATATTTCTCGCTTATTATCCAAAGAGGGTGAATCGCAAAATAAGTTTACCCTGTCGACTGTGATCAGAGTTGTGTATGAAATTCAAAACATAGAATGAAACTTAAAGGTATGACATAATTTTATTTTTCCACATAGGTGCCAAGTTTATTGAGGCATTTTTATACCGCTTGATACCTTCAAAAAGCGCTCCAGGAAAAACTCAGGACATTGCATACGGACGAAGCGCTTAACGCATGGTGGTCAGCCTGGAACATCTCGTGCGTTACTATGAAGATGGCAATGACTTTCTGTTTCGGATTGTGACGGGGGATGACTCGTGAGTCCACCATTTCACGCTCGAAACGAAAGCCGAATGTATAGTGTGGAAACAACCATCATCAACTGTCCGAAAGAAGTTCGAAACAACTCTCTATGCAGGTAAAGTGCTCCTAACAGTTTTCTGGGACGCCCAATGAGTTTTTTTGCTGGACTTTTTGGAAGTTCTAACTGTCATTGCCAATCGGTACAGTGACACCCTGTCAAAACTGAAAGGGGCGATTTGAGAAAAGTGGCCAGGGCTTCCCAAATCTGGCACTCTGTTGTTGGATGACAATCCGAGACCACACAGGGCGACGGAAATGCAAAACCATAATAGAACTCTTGGTTTCGGAGCACATAGAACACCCACCATACAGTCTTGATCTCGCACCAAGTGACTTTCATTTGTTTCCGGCGTTGAAGAGGAATCTCGCCACTGCAAAACCCTGAGTTTTTTCCTGGAGATCCTTTTCAAGCTTATCAAGCGGTATGACAAATGTCTCTATGTACTTAGTACTTATGTGGAAAAATAAAGTTATGTCTTATCACTAATGTCTCATTCTATGTTTTAACTTTTATACACAACTCTGACCACAGTCGACAGGGGAAACTTATTTTCCAACTCACCATCGTACACTGTAGTATTTTTTTTTAAATTTTCATTTCATTCATAATTCATTTTTTTCAAAATTCCTAGTTCAGGCTGAGAGAGAGAGTGGTCAAGTCTTAAAAAATTATTCATGTATATGCTTTTGCAAAATCATGGCTCTGAACAATGTCGTATACCTAGAATTTGAAAAGATTTCAAATTTTGAAAGTTTTGTTTTATTACATTTAACGCATTGCATCAGAGAAGAAGAAAATTCCATCATTAATGATGAAGAATAACGATAAAAGCTGTAAATGAAGAAAACTAAATAAAAAATATATCAATCCGTTTATAAATATCATTGAATTATTATTTCATATTTACTAAAACATCCCGAAATTTAAAGATGAATAAAAAACAACATTTTCTCTTTAAAGGATAAAGTTTTCACTATACTTAATATTTTCTATTTATAGAAGGAAATCCTCACATAAATATTTCTCATAAACCCTGTCAGTGCATAAAAGTTTAAGGATTAAATACCAAACATTATCTATTTTCGCTAATTGATTTATTCTTTATATATATTTTTTTTCAATCTCAGAGAGAGAATGCCGAAACAACTTATTCGATAATGACAAGATTCAAAATGATATTATCTAGATCTTTAGAAAGATTGAAAAAGCCTAGTTCAACTTAAATCATGTCTTTTCTGTAAGATAAATCTCTAACATGCATTTTTTTAAATATAATAATAATGGAAATATTTTTATCGCTAGAAAAGAAAAGCAATAAATAAATAAATAACCACATTTTGCAAAGGTATTGTTCTGCGAAAAGAGGAACATTAAAGACCTATAATTTAATTTTTTTTTTTTTTTTACTACTTTAACTGAGTAAGGAAAAAAATTCCAATAATGTCATTATTTAATGCATGACAAGCATAGATAACAACCATTGAAAATAAATAAACAATGAATTAAATAAAGAAGGAAAAATCTGACAAGGACAAAGCTTTTATGAAATATATATATAAAAAAGAAGCATATTTTTTCAGAATTTTTTCAATGATGTGTTAAATTTAAATGTGCTCACTAAATACACATTTATGTATTAAAAAATATAATGTTCTTTATTTTACCTGAAAATTGTTAAAAAATTTTGAAGAACTTTCAAATTAATTTTTAAAAAATGCATAATTTTAATAAATATCACAAATACTTAAAATCTTCAGTTACGTAAAGATTTAGGACCTGAAATACCAAAAAGATTTTTCTGGGCAAGGTTCTTTGAAATAAACAGGTGACGGGACACCGGAATCTCTTATCGAGTTTTCTCAATTTATATAATTCTTATTAGGATTTCATCTCCCTTTTATTTTGCTTGAAGTATGAAAAAGGTAAACAGAATTTGTTTGACTGTACTTAATCTTTTGCAAAGGAAACATAGACATTACGTTACGTCACCATCAATATAAGCAACTGTCAGATTTTGAGAGGGGAAGAATCATCGGGATGATGGAAACTGGGTGGTTAGCTCCGCGAGTCGCTCGCCAAGTATGCTGTTCTGATTTGACTGTGAGTAGATATTGGAATCAGGGGACAGAAGAGACGTCATTTATACGGAGACTAGGTTTAGGACGCAATCTACAGACCAGTTGTCGAGAAGACGATCACATCACATGAACGTGTAGAGCCAACTGCCTCATTGGTCGCTGTCCAGACACAGGCAGAACCTTCACTATGACCCCTGTGTCTGGATGAAGGACATCTGGTATTGTGGAGCCCATTATGTGTGCTGCCAATGACACCCACCAACCGAAACCCATTTGGAGTGGTGTCGCGCACGACAGGATTACACTGCAACGGAAAGGAACCAGGTCGACTTCAGCGACGAATCTAGATTCAGTTTGAGCAATGATGGCAATCCTGTTTGTGTGTAGAATGCCCTCAATCCTGCCTTCGCTTTACAGTGCCATACAGCTCCCACAGCCAGTGTGATAGTATGGGGTGCCATTGCGGAAGATACACGATACACTTAAGATACACTTCTAATATTGATACATAGTACAGGGACTCCCCAGTGGTACGTCCATGGCATCCTACAGCCACATGTGTTGCTACTCATGGCAGGGTTTCTAAGAGCCATTTTTCAACCAGATAATGCTCAGTCACACACAGCAAAGAAGTCACAAGACTGCCTCTGCCATATGGTCACTCTTCTCTGGCCTGTTAGATCCCTAAATTTGTCACCAATTGAACATATCTGGGATCATTGGGATGGCAAGTGGGACAGCCTATGAGTTTCGTCGGATTAGAGGCGCGTTTATAGCAACTGTGGGACTACATTTCTCAAAACATTATTCAGAACTTGTATGCCTCAACGCCTGCTCATATCGCATCGTGTATTCGCTCTAGAGAAGAGGTCGCCAAAGTGGTGGTCCACGAGAAAATTTCGCTAATCCCTAGAAAAATGTTGAATATACTTACTAATCACGTTTAAGTTATGTTTTAGGGGTAGAAGTCAAGTTATATTTCCAGGAACAAAATAATCCGAAATTACAAAAATTCTTGTTCAACAATGAATGGCTAGCAAAGCTTGCATACCTGGCATGTATTCTTTCCTTTGTTAAATGAACTAAACATATCCTTACAAGGACAACTTAACAACGTGTCCACACTACGAAGTAAAATGGATGCGTTTCAAAAGAAATATTACTGTGGCAAACGCGGTTGGTTGAAGACGATCTGCAAATGTTTTTTTTTTTAATTTTGAGGAGAACATGAAGGAAAATGATTTTAACCGGCAAGTAGTAGCGCAAGTTAAAAAGCATTTGGAATAACTTACAGAATCTTTTGCTCGTTATTACCCAAGGAATGAAGGTCCCAGACATGGTAATATGTGAGTAATAGATTCATTTGCAGTGAAAAATCAGGATAATAATTTAAACATGTATCTAAAAGAAGGCATCATCCACCTATCATCATCTCTCTCTCTCTCTCTCTGTCTATGAAACTTTCAAATTTAAAATCCATTCAACCTAATCAATATCTCAGTTCTAACTTTCCATAAAAGTGAATACCCATTTCTTAGTGAACAGTGATAGAAACTGTGATTCAGGTATTCACAACTTATTTATGTGAAAAGGCGTTTTCATCTGTCACAGCCATCAAAATACATACTGATCTCAGCTTGAAAAAAATGCAGTTTTTCATCTTAGAGTAACAACATTGGGTCCAAATATCCATAATTTCATTTCAAGTAAATAGGAACATTCATCACACTAGGAATAATGCAAA
This sequence comes from Trichonephila clavipes, assembly GCA_019973935.1. Taxonomy (NCBI): domain Eukaryota; kingdom Metazoa; phylum Arthropoda; class Arachnida; order Araneae; family Nephilidae; genus Trichonephila; species Trichonephila clavipes. Next base: position 61,475 of record BMAU01006916.1, on the reverse strand, counting down.
AAGTTCTGTTTTTGCAGTTTTTGTTTATTTTGTTTATATTATTATGGTTTATTAATAAAGCTTGCATAATTTGGTTATAATTAATAGTTTCATCATATAAACAAGGTACATTTTATGGGCTTGATCACAATTTTTTTTATAAATATATTTAACACTTAAAAAATTCTATTAGTGGTCTGCTGCTCTAGAGGAGGTCTAACAGAGTACTTAAACTTCCGTTCATTTGTACTTTTTTCTGCAATTAATGATAATTTTTCCTTGATTTTCTAATCAGTTACTCATATCACAATAGTACTTATATATGTAAGTACTACTTTGATATAAGTATTTTGACTAATTTTTCTTGGTGCACATTTTTTATGGAAATTAATGTATATATATATATATATATATATATATATATGTTTTAACTTACACCACACACATAAACATAGTTTGATATTTTATATAATTAAAAATGGATGCCAGATTGTTAAGAAAGACATTTAAAAAATTCTAAACAATGGATAAAAAGGCCACAAATAAAAGGAAAAACATACTACGTAACATCATAGACTCAAGAATAAATTTATAATAATAATAGTTCTTTCCACACAAATTGCTTGTTTAAAAGATTTTTGTTGGTAAGGACAGAAAACTGGGTAATTTAGTCATAGTAGAACCACTGTATACACAAATAATATACAGAAACTAGATTGTGATTATGTAGCAAATGATATTATGTGCAGTGCTATGGTAATGGCCACAGAACTATGGTAACTAATGCCGTTACACATATTAATCACTAGTATAACATACATTAGATCCTTCAGCTACTAAACGCATCACAATTATGATGTATGATTTATCGTTAAAACTATGATGTAAATTATAATGCTTACGTTAAGATTTCCTAGTGCTAAAAAGAAAGTTAATACAGTACGACTCTTCGTACTGTGCCTATCCAAAAATGCTTTAACAACAAATTTATTTTTAAATAAAATTTATTCCATGTATAGACTTAGCTAACAGATAGAATTGATGTAGTTATATTAATTAGTTCATGCATATATTTTTATATTTATACAGTAAAATTAGTATAATATTCATAAGCTACAACACATAAAAATCATCTGTGCAAGGCACAAACTGAAACGATAACGATTCATCATTGTGAGCTTAATGATTCCTTAAAAAACGATATAAACAAAAAATTATAAGAGATCACCATTCTAGTTTTTAAAAAGCAATAAAACTTTTGATAAGCAAATGAATTTATCTGTATCATCCGATGTACATAGCGTTTGATTTTTATTGTAGTTTTTAATACCGAGTTGTATCTTTATCCGTAAATCATCGGGAAATTAACGATTACATAATACCATATATTTTGAGCATTAAGTCAAAATTATAAAAATCAACTCAACTTAAAGTCTCGGGAATCTACATTAAATATTAAATCCACATACTGTAATTAAAAGGTAATGTACTCGTATAAAAGTAAAATACTCAAAGTAAAGGATAAAAAAGCTACAGAATTAAAATAATTATGTACATATAAATGTTAAATATCTTTATCACTAAGTAAAATCAAACAAAATGGGATAAATAAATGAAAAATTTTTTATTATTCCAGAATATGACAAATATATCCAAAGAAAAAAGTAAATCAAATTGGAATACTGCATTTAAATTTGAAAATTATCTTAAAAGTGGAGTAATTGTATAAAACTTAATTTGTGCAAAAATTAATTATTTCAAGAAAGAAAGATATTCTTTCATACACATTTCTTGAAAAAGGCTAAGTGTACCAAATGGGTCTGTATATATGCATGCATGTATCCATCAAACACACACATATGAATATATGTATATATATTACTGAAAAAAACATCAAAAATCAACGAAGGAATTTATTGCTTTTATAAAAATTCAATTTGCGTAAAGCTCATACAAATAGTAATAAAAGGATCAGGATTACAAGGACAAAAGATACATTAATGACAATCAAAAGAACTTCGCTGTAAAATTAGTTATTGGTAAAATCCCATTGAAGACGATGCATGTTGTAGGGCAGGTTCTCCCGTCCGTTTGAGGTAACAAATCTTTTGTGTTTTTGATATAACTACGCCATGCGCATGAACCATGATGTATACAAATACGCCTTGCTAAAAGAATAAAGGCATCAAAAGTTAAAGAGTGAATATTAGAAAAGACATGCATGATTATTCTGAAACTATTCAGAATATGCAAGTGAGATTGATGGGAAACAACTTATAGTAGAAGATACTAATTCAATCAACTTGCAGATATTAGTTGTCCAGCTGAGAGTATGCTTTAGCTTAAGTTCAGAAGATAAAAAATATTATTAACATTATCAGCATTTCTATAGGAAAACTACTCCAAGCACATAATTATTTAGTGTTTTAATTGAAGTCAATAATGTGTGCATTAAAACTACTGTCATGATTACTGTTAATCCAGACCTTCTTCCATTGCAGCTTGAATGCGTTGATGTAAAAAGCGAAGCGGGCTCTTATTCTTCTCCAGAAACTTTTCTGCTAGACATTTACCAATTGTTTCTCCAGCTCTACAACACTGGCAAAACTGCGTTGTCCCAAAATATTTAATAAATGAAATGTCTGCTAGCCTAGATGACGAAGAAAGAGTGTCAACAACAGGGAGACAATACAGAAAGTGCGAGCCATATTGTATAAGCATTATAATGTTAGGAAACAGACACAGATTTGCCCGTGTTATGAAAGGTATCAATGCAACCTTCCCATAATATCCTCATCGCACCACTGAGCTACACATAAAATGTACATAGATTGGCTAAAAGTGATCTTCTGTCTTAAAAGATAACGTTCCACATTGAAGTATTAAGGTCACTAATTGTATGGTGTAGTATTGTAGATGAAGGTTCGTTTTCGATTGGATCTCTAGCCCCAGACCCTCCATGTACTATTCCATGACTGAAACGGGATTCTTCACTGAACACTATGCTACGTCAGTCTTCGATAAGCCATGTTAATCGTCTCCAGATTACCTTGTTAATATTTAGTGGTTAAAGAAAATAGTCTTAAAAAGCCATTGTCAGTGTAATCCATACACAGTTAGGTGACATGAGATGGTAAAATGTACTGGATAATGAAGCTGAAGACAGTTCTGGCTACCTATTTCCACAGTCGTCCAAACTTGAGTCTAGTTGACACGTTGACCTTCTAAAAGCTTCATTCTTCTCATGAGTTCTTTGTAGCAAAACTTGCAGCCAACACATTTGCACAGTTTATCCGTATGGTGCATGTGGCAGCCAGTTACCTGGTTTGACTAGTCAGCTGATCCCAGGTCCCCCAGACGTTACTTATTTCCTAACAAATAAAATATATAGGATAAGATAGTGCTAGTATAAACTTTGAGTGCGTGCATACCTGCTAGCTTGACCAGACGGCCAATTTACAGATAACAGGTGTTAAAGGTCGGTAAAAACAGTACTAACTTTTCTCAAATTCTAAAGGTTGATTTTTACGTATGCATTAAAACACATCGTTAAAAATTAATAATCAGTACTGCTCAGACATGTTCCATCGGCGGTAAGTTAACAGACGCTTAAAAGCTTCCAAAAAGTCATGCAACCTGTCATATTTTCTAAAGCTTGAAATTTATATATGATATTCGATGAACTATTTCAATAATTGTTGTAAACTGCCAGACCGATCGGATGGGGCAAACATCCCCTAAACAAATCTAAAGGGCCACTATTATGCGTATGATCGCAGGCGTGATAGTTAGATAGTTTTATAATAAGATTTATTTATTAATAAGAATATTTTATTACAAAGCATTATAAAATATTCTTATTAATAGTCTAATGGAAGACTTTAGTTGTAATTAAGGTATCCGACTACGTTCGGAACCGTGATTTTAAAAAAGCACATAAATGGATAACTTTCCTGATATTTAATGTCACTTAGATTAGAATACATATATAAAATTGTTTTAAGGACATTATGACAAAAAATTATTTAAATACAATATTTTGGCAAAAAATTAGCTCAGAATAAACTTTTTAAAACTTTCTCCCTCTCTTTTATAAAAATATTTCTATATTAATAATATTTCGCTTATATAAAGTAAAGACTTTTTCAGAGAGTCTGAACTAGGAAATTTGAAAAATGTACATTATTTTCAAATTTACCACCTATTGAAATAATTATTGGCGTTTTTTTTCTTAAAATTTTTCTCTTCTGTTGTCGTAAAATATGGATAAATCCACTTCTAAGTTATATATTTCAAAATATCTAGTTCAGCCTCTGTACAGAGGTTGGATCTATTTACAGGCAAAATATTACTATAATAGAAGCCTTTTTCATAAAAAAGAATGTTTTTAAATTGGTCATTCAATGCTCTTTTTTTGTCGAAATATTGTACTTAAATAATTTTTTATTGTAATAATATTCTTAAAACAATTTTATATACGTTTTCTAATCTAAGTGACACTAAATATCATAAATATTATCTATTTATAAGCTTTCACAAAATCATGGTTCCGAACGCAGTAGGATAACTTAAGTAATATTTTCACGCTTAATTATAACGATAATTACTGCATAATAAAATATAAATACATTTGAACTGGTAATGATAATTATGAACAAACCTTTGCTGGCTTATGAAGAATGTGTTTTACTGGCAATATTCAGAAAATTTATGGTTTTAAAAAGCAATCAATTTAATAAAATAATAGTTTTCTGGCATCTGGTAAGAAGCAAAGGGATACATATTTTACCATGAGAAAATTTCGAAATAATTCATGTAAATAATAATCATTAATCAGAGTAAGTTAACTGTAATTTTTTTAAAAAGCTTTCAAACTTCATTATCATTATCATTGAAGTTTCATATATCTCATCATCAATCCAATGTTGATATTGAATATCTTCATTATCTTCATCAGTATCTTTAGTATCTTCTTCTGTAAAATAAATAATATGATTAAAAATGAGAAATAGTTTTACAAATAATTCAAAGGGAAAGTAGAATACCTGATTCATCTTGAAGAGATTCACTAACAAAAGCCGGTAACTGTTCCCTATCAAACCATTTGAAATGCTATATTGATTGTCTTTCAATGTGCACCCATTATTTTCCGGACTAAAAATACTGAGTTCCTTCATATGAGCATTACTCAAGAGACTAGTGATGTAATTAGCACGTCGAAACTGCAGTTAAAGCTGCAACGTTTGAAAGAATAACGGTAGCGTATTCTTGGTTAATTTAAATATGGAATTTATTTACGTCACAACTATTGAATATTATTTACAGAATGATACATTACAGTTATTAAAGTTAATTATAGATTGTTAGAGTCCACTATTTTATGAGAGGAGGATTCGCTGGCACCGCTCCCGTGCAAGTTCAAAGCATCTCTCCCTCATCTTCCGGTCGACGAGCTAGATTCCTCGGGGGTCAAAAAGGGGTTGCGTTGCAGGTGCAAGGTGCACGTGTGGGTGTCGGGTCCACAAAGAAACCGACTAGATGTTGATGTTTGGAGAAGCGACGTTACAGCTCTCGCCCTCTCTTATAGAACTTTTCCGTTGAGAAAAGTTTAATGGAATGACGATGAGACAACTGACAGATTACCGACACATCCCTTCATCAAGCACCACTATATTTCTGAGCTGCAATTTTAATTACTAAAGAAAACACTGAACTAAATTTGGAATTACTTATTTCTAGGGAGTGAGTGTTCTTGCTAGGGAACTTACACAAGTCTATATTACGAAAATGATCAATAGCAATGTAAGAAAACATACTATAACATTAAATAAAAATACAAACACTCCTATCACAATGCCTATTATCAATTATACTAACAACATGTTACATCAAATGCTAGTGTAAAACCTTAAACATAAAATATTCTTCGCCACGATACTTAATAAAAATTATACTAACGACATGTGTTGATATGATATGCGAAGTGTACAACCTTACACACACAATATTTTTCACAATATACCTCTTGCGTAAACTAAATACTCATGTATATTTTAAAACCCTATACACAAAACTAAGCATATTAATACTTTGTTTTTCATGGCTTTATCTTTTGACACGCATCTCCATTCGATATGATATACAGTACTAGTAAATAAATAAAATTAATACAACTATTAATCTTTAACTAAAAAACCATTATAAGCAACAATTATTATTCATGAGCAAGAGAACATTGTTAACAAGTCCTAATTATCTATCACCGATCTGCTGAGACTATCTGCATTTTTGTGACTTTTACCCGACCGATGTACAATTCTAAAATTATATGGTTGCAAAGCCAAAGCCCATCGCATCAATCTAGGGTTAGAACTAACATTTCTATTCAACCACACCAACGGATTGTGATCGGTCATAACTAAAAATGAATTTCCATCTAAGTAATAATGTAACCTTTAATTGCGAAAACAATACTAGCACATTCCTTCTCCGTCGTACAATAACGCTTCTCTACCTCTGAAAATTTCTTACTCAGGTAAAGGATTGGATGCTCCTCACCTTGTTCATTTGAGTTAAAACTGCTCCCATACCTGCGTTTGAAGCGTCCGTTTGAACAATGAATTCTCGTTCAAAATTTGGCGCGTACAAGACGGGCTTATCAATTAGTTTCCCTTTAGTTCTCGAAATGCATTTTCACACTCGGTCGTCCACGTAATTTCTCCCTTCTTTGCTCTTCCCTTCAACGCGTCTGTCAACGGAGCAGCGATTACCGAGAACAGATTGATATATTTTTGATAATAACCTGCTAGACCTAAGAAAGCACGTATTTGGGTTTTCGTGCGAGGGGTAGGGAACTCTAGAACAGCCTGAACTTTGATCTCGGAAGGGGTGCGAAACCCCTGACCCACAAGGTGACCCAAAAATTTGACATTTTGTTGCGCAAACTTACACTTTGAAGGTTTTATTGTTAACTTAGCTCTCTTTATTCTCTGCAGAACCGTTTTCATATGTTTAACGTGCGACTCCCATGTATCTGAGAAAATTGCGATATCGTCTAGATACGGGACAACGAAATCCTCTAGTCCGTTAAGTAATTCAGCCATGAGTTTACTAAAGAAATATGGAGCATTCTTTAATCCGAAACTCATCCTTAGGGGTCTGTATGTACCAAAGCTAGTACAGAAGGCTGCGTATCGCTGTGCAGTTTAACTCAAAGGTATTTGCCAATATCCCTTAGATAGGTCTAAGACGGTAATAAATTTAGCCGTCGATACTTTTTCTACACGTTCTTCGATATTCGGAAGAGGAAAATATTCCGTTCTAATGATTCCGTTTAATTTCCTGTAATCTATACATGGACGAGGTTCTTTCCCAGCTACCTCAAATAAAATCATAGGGGACATGTAATCCGATTCTCCTACCTCAATGATTCCTAATTTTAACATTCGGTTAATTTCTTTTTTAAGATTTCATTTTGTCGGTGCGACATTCGATAGGGCTTCGTCCTAACTGGTTGATCGCTAACTAACTGAATTTCGTGTTCAACCAGATTAGTTAAACCGGGATTATTTGAAAAACATTTAGAGTATTTACTTAATAATTCGCGCAGTCGATCCATTTGTTTGTCGTGAAGGTGTTTGTTCAACTCGCTAGCCTGGATTACGTCCTCGAAATCATAAACGAAAGAATTGTTTTCTAAGTATGGGATTTCTAATTCCTGGTGTGCGAGAGAGTTTTTTGTTTCATCATTAATAATTACGTTAACGTGTTCTGGCCTTTTGTAATATGGTTTTAGCATATTTATATGATAGATTTGAGATGTTTCGCGTCTGCCGGGGATTTCGACTAAATAGTTCGTTTCCGAAATTTTATTTAAAATTGTCCCAGGAGCTATCCACTGCACTGCTAATTTATTTGCTCTGGATGTAGCTAACACTAGAACTAAATCCCCATCCTTAAATTCACGTTTTACTGCGTTTTTATCATACCAAGTTTTCCGCTTAACTTGCATTTCCTCCATTTTATTTATAGCTACTTCTTGACATCTTTTTTAATCTATTTATTAACTTAAACATATATTCAGTGCCGCGATCACCCTCTTCTTCCGGTTTCATCCAATGTTCCATTACTAACGTCTCTGGGGTTCGCAAATTTTTCCCATACACCAACTCTGACGGTGTATACCCTGTACTTTCGTGCGATACAGTTCGTAACGCTAAAAGAATTGACGGAAGATGTTTGTCCCATTCGGAGCCTGCATCTAAACATAAGACTCGTAAGAGTCGTTTCAACGTTCCATGAAATCGCTCAACAGGTTTACTCTGTGGATGATACACAGAACTATGCCTGACAAGTATTCCAAATCTTTCAAAAACTCGGTAGTCAGAGCACTAGTAAAAGAAGTACCCTGGTCACATTGTATTTCACGGGGAAACCCCATCCGACTAAAGATGTTTAACAGCGCATCTGTGACACTAACGGAACTGATATCAGACACCGGAATAGCTTCAGGGAATTTCGATGACATGCAAATTTCCGTGATAAGATATCGATTCCCTTTAGATGTGATCGGGAGAGGCCCACATGCATCAATATTTAGCTTAGTAAAAACCTCCTGAATAACAGGGACCAATTTTAGTGGAGCTTTCTTTTATCATTGGGCTTCCCAGCCTTCTGACACTGATCGCAAGTTTTTACAAACTGTTCCATATCCCTATAGTAATTCGGCCAGTAAAAATATCGGTTTAATTTGTCTTTGGATTTCGTAATTCCCAGGTGTGCAGATGTTCCCTCATGACACAATGATTTAATAGGGTCGCGCAACCCTTCCGGCACTACTATTAACTTCACCACGTTACCTAACTTATCTTCACGATTTTTGACCAATAATTCCTTCTCTAGCGAATAAACCTGACTGGTAACCTGCACTTGACTGGCTGCCTGTTCGTATAAGGGTATAATCTCCTCGCTATTTTTTTGAGCATTGATTAAATTTTCTCGCGTAACCCTTAGCAGCGCTAATTCCGGAACATATTCCTGGAGTGCAGGTATTAAAATTTCGTCCTCTGCATCCGAAGAAACAATTATAACCTCATCTTCCCTTTTTTAGCATCACCACTATCTATTCCCCTTTCTTCTCTAGCCGCTTTGACTTGAGACCTTGTTTGGACAGCATTCAATATTTCGACTGGCAGGAAATTATAGCCTAAATTTCCTTTTATTAGCTCGGCCGTTTTATTTCCAAGCAAATATCGACCGTGTTGATTTAAGTGATTTCCACAAACCGCTGCCTTAGTCTGCACCGTTCCAAAATTTCCGGAAATTTCCACGACCGCCAAAGGTAAGCTAATTCTGGGCTTAACGGTTGTTTTACCCAAACATTTTCACCAGAGAAAGAAGAAGGATTTATGTATTTTGCACATACTAAATCTATTGTCGCTCCCGTATTTCTGAGAATGTCTATCTCGTGACCATTCACAGAGCCCTATGTTGTATATGAATTAAGAAAATCCGTGTTTTCATTTCTTTCAATATTATTGAGAGTTTCCGTCGTTTTGTTTTTTATTAATTTAGGGCAACCGGCTTTTATATGTCCAGACATATTGTAATGATAACATCTTTGTATCACGCGTTTTTCAAAAGTTCTCTCTCTAGTACTCTCCGGAACAGAAGCTCTAATCTGGGGGAAGTTTTCCCAAATCTATTTTCTTTTTTCCTTGATCCCTGAGTATGTCAAATTTTATCATTTCTGCCCCACCTATCCATGGGTTTCGAATTTACCTTTCGGACGTCCTCATAATTATCAAAGAGTTCTGCTATTTGAGTAGCTGATTTAAGGTTTGCCCAATTATCTAAAAAATGATCTTTCATACTAGCATTGGCGCGTTTTTTAATTGATCTACCACCATTAGATCTTTAAGATTTTGAAAGGTATTTATTTCTAAACCAATCAGCCACTCATCTAGATAATTCGTAATTTCAAAAGTGAAATCCTTCCAGGTGCTATCGGATTTTTCTGGTGTTGGACAAATTTTTGCCGAAAGACCCCGGACTTAACTTGAATCTTTTAAGTAATAATTTCTTTACATAATCGGTATTTTCGGCTTGTTCCTCCGGTTCGCGAGCAATAAATTGCACGATCTCTAGGGGTAACAAACCCAATAATTGCCCCACCCATTCTTTCTTTTCTATTGACGCCCTTTTAGCCTGGCGTTCAAAGATCACTCGATATAAACTAATATCTGACTGCTTAGGATCGAAATCTGGGATTAATTTTTTTTAAGTTTAAATTAGAGGTTACAGAACATGCATTTGTAGAATCGTTTGATTCATCGTTTACCCTAAACCCGGATTCTATTTTAAACCTTTCTAAATCAAATTTCAGCTGTAATTCTTTCTCTTTTAATGCCTGCTCCTTTACTAACTCCTCCAATCTCATTTTTTCAGCCCTTTCTAACTCCTCTAATCTCATTTTTTCAGCCCTTTCTAACTCTTCCAATCTCATTTTTTTCAGCCCTTTCTAACTCTTCCAATCTTTTTTTCCGTTTGCAATGATAGTCTCATACAGATTTTTAACAAATTCCTCTTCATAACCTTCACTGTTAGTGATTGCAATTTTTATGCTAGGGACAGTTATATTTAAATTGGCTTTTATTCCTAATTCCTCAGCAAGTTGCAACATGTCTTGCTTTTTCCTTTACCAAGGAAAGCAATCTTTTAAACAATATCAAATAAATGTCACGCTAAATTTTGCACTATTTTTTTGTTACTATTCTCTATTAATACAATAACACTGGTCCCATGCATACACAGAAATACACAAAGAAAAACTTAACACTAAAAATAATCAAAATCATTCAAGAGACTTAAAACACAATAAATCTTAAGCTAAAATTGCACACAATGCTTGAAATACAATTACAATTCTCTAGAAACAAAATAACACTGTTCCCATGCAAGAAAAACACTAAGTATTTCAAAATTTGTAAAGAACATTTTAACCAAAATTCCGAATACAATATGCAGTTTGCAACTCAAAAATATAACAGTACTCACCCACTTGAAGTACTCAGCTTGCTGTCAGAAGCAATTTATGTGCAGTAATATGGCACTAGTGGTTTGAACTCTTCCGTGTGAACAATGGTCCTTTTGACCAATCTTGAATCTTTCACCCTTAACAAAAGTGTGGTCAGTTTGACCAGCCTTGAATTCACTCGTGGCACGGCTTCAAAGATGAATTCAATCGCAGCACGGCTTCCGAAAATCGCTTTCCCTTCGGACACACTCGCCGTTAACACTACAGATCAGTTTGATCTTCTTTGAGCAGGACGTTTTTTTCTCGAAGCTGAATTCAATAGCAGCACGGCTTCCGAAAATCACTATTCCTTCGGACGCTGTGGCCGTAAACACTATAGATCAGTTTGATCTTCTTTGAGCAGGACGCTCTTTTTCTCCGAAGCTGAATTGAATCGCAGCACGGCTTCCGAAAATCGCTATTCCTTCGGACACTGTGGCCGTAAACACTATAGATCAGTTTGATCTTCTTTGAGCAGGACGCTCTCCTTCTCCAAAGCTGAATTCAATTGCAGCACGGCTTCCGAAGATTTCTTTTTCTCCCTGCGTTGCGGTCTGTCCGTAAAAGCCCAAAATTTCCTCCTCTCACGGGTCCTGAATGCTAACTTTTTATCCCAAAGCGCTGCCACCAAAACTCTAAGCTGTAACGTTTGAAAGAATAACTGTAGCGTATTCTTGGTTAATTTAAATATGGAATTTATTTACGTCACAACTATTGAATATTATTTACAGAATGATACATTACAGTTATTAAAGTTAATTATAGATTGTTATATAGAGTCCACTATTTTGTGAGAGGAGGATTCGTTGGCACCGCTCCCGTGCAAGTTCAAAGCATCTTTCCCCTCATCTTCCGGTCGACGAGCTAGATTCCTCGAGGGTCAAAAGGGGTTGCGTTGCAGGTGCAAGATGCACGTGTGGGTGTCGGGTCCACAAAGAAACCGACTAGATGTTGATGTTTGGAGAAGCGACGTTACAAAGCTCACTCTTGCATGTTGGTAAGTTGCTCGCATCAAAGTTTTCAACATTCTTTCGATTGAACTCTTCATTGACGTCAGAAACCATATAAGTGTTGATGAATAGTTGAAGTCTGGCAGCATCTACGGTCAATCATTCCGGGAATGTTGTAAACTTAACAAATAAATTTCTGTATTTTGTTAAACACAATTTTTCACTAGTTAAATGTTTCTGAATAAATCTGGATTGCCGAATTTCAAAAATGCTTCCTAGTACTCTTCATTTTTCTTCAGTATATTGAATGGCTTCTGCTAGTCGTTTTTTTAAAAAATACAAAATTGTAATTACATCCAGTGATTGCAGGAAATCCTGGTAAACAATGGTTTAAATGATGTCCTAAGTGTTCGTAAACTTTAGTGATATCAATATATCTTACTTTATCTCTAAGCCAGTTAATATCCACACATGGTAATCATCATTTTTTAAATGACGCATATATTGCCCAACCTAATTGCTGCAATGTCGGTATCAGAACATCGAATAACGAAATTAGCTTAAGCATAGATATTGCAGATATGATGAATAATTTTAGTGTCTGATTCCTCATGATCAGGGCACGTTAAAATTTCATCAATATTAGATACAACTATATTGTTAGTGACATTTCTTGAAATTAACGACAATATTTTTATTGTTCATATGTGGTACCATCTCTTCAGTAGACCAGCGTAGTATAAAAAAATCAACAAGAGCTTGCTTGAACCGTATGTATTTTTAATTTTTTGGCGAAATCAGACGGTCGAACTTGATCTGGTCCATTGATATTAAACCCCAATGGTGTCGATTCATGTCGGAGATATGTTTCGTGATCTTTTATAGACGGAGAAAAGTATTGATCGAAAATAATATCAAATCTGTTTGCATTTAATTGTGTGGTCATATGTAAAATTTTTTTTTTGAAATACTGCTAACGTTTTGGGACATTTTCATTGTGTGAAGGAGAAAAAATCATTAATTACTACAATATCTATGAGAGACGGTGGATTATGTTTGACATCTTTTTCCAAACATTTCGTTAAAATAGATTTTTGAGTCTTACAAATTCCACTACCAAAATGGCACAAGGATAAGGGAACTGGAGTTATAGGATATGTAAAAATTTTTTTGCCATATCGACTTTGTGATCGATAAAAATACAGAGTATACGTCTGTTTTTTTATTTTTAATAAATATTTCTTTGAATATATAATATGTGTGTACATTTTATTATTTTTTTTTTTTGTTTAAGAAATAAATATATTTTATGCAGCTTATTTTTACGTTAAGGGCAGTCGGAAACCTCTATACCGACAATGTTAAATTGGCTGTTTTTTCGAGGAACATTTTCTCAAAATCTGTTATATGTACATGCTTGAAATTTTTCATATAATTAAAATACACATTTCTCATTATACTCAAATGAGCTTTTAGCTAATTTTGAATTTTTCATAATTTATAAAATATTTTATCAAACATAGTTTACGTTAACCCGTTTTTCACATAAAAAAATTTGTAAAAAATAAATTTTGGGGTTTTTTACAAAAAGCTCATTTCAGTATATATTAGCCATCATTATAAATATATCATAAAAAATTTACATACCTGTGAACAGTAGTTTCTAAGAAAAGGAACATCGAACATCAAAAATTGACATTTTGAGAAAATTGATTTTAACGTATAATTACTTTTTAGTTAAAACATGCCAGCTCCATATTCTAAATCATCAGCATTTTTTAGTAGCTCATCATCTTCTTTCTTCCTTTTAAGTCTTTTTTCCTTCCTAACTTCCTTTGTTTTTGTAAACAATAGTATTTTGCTCGTAACAGCCTCTGTTTGTCGAGGCACTCCATCGCTTGTACCGTGTAATCACCAGGCTCAATACACACTTTTCTCAAAATTTCTAGTTTTGATACATTCCCCATATTAAATGAGGAAACTGCATCATATGTACCCAGTGACAAAACTTCTAATTGTACAAATGTTTTCTTCGGTACACGAGACCATATTACATTATTTACACTTTCGTTAGGATTTTGCGTACCTCCATGTAAACACTTTTTAGCAATTCTGGATTAGCTAAATCCCTAAAAACAGGTCGCATGGCCTCCACAACATCCACAGGTAAACTATTTTTGTGATGATAAGTCTCCCCAAGCAATTCTGCTTTTTTAAATTTGCACCACGTATCTGAATCAGAGGGACAAAATCCATGCTGAGGTTTTTCATCGGTTGATAGCTTGTGTAAAAATATTGCCCATATGGCTTGTTGCATGTCCTTCACGCTAGACAAATTTCTGCGGATAGCTAGACCATAATATGCTTGCAGACGGTCGATTTCTGCCTCTGTCAATCTATTTCTTCCGCATAAAGGCTTTCCGTCAGAAAGTTTTTTGTCCTCTCCTCTTAGTTTTCAAGCGTCGAAGACGTGTCCCCATTCTTTTTCATAACATGACCTATGCATTCTAATTTCTCGACAGAGCAATGGTCACCATATACTTTGTTCTCGACAATAGAAGTAAACGCTTTGGAGTCTCCATCTCCTAAATATTTTGTGTACCGAACATTGTAGAGAGACTGGGAACGCTGAAAAATGGATAGAGCTCCAGCTACTTCCATCTTACCGCTGTAGCCTTCAAAATTTCTCTTACAATTTTGAAGATGCTTGGTTTTGTTCGGACAAATACAATGTTTTGAAAAAACTTCGACATCTATAACTTTGCCGGTATCAACACTTGTGACTGTCACCAAGCCATTCTTCGAAGAAAAAACCACGCTTCTGCCAGCTACCATCAACAGCAACAGCAAGGTCCCCTTTTCCATCATTTTCATCAACGGCTTCACGAACAGCTTCTGCCATACTGTGTTCACAGGTTTCTCTTGTTGCCTGCAGTAAAATGTGGTTGTACTTTGAGAATTTTGTGGGTGGCGGGGAAGATTCATGATACCGCAAAACATCCTAGCAGACTCAGCACCTTTACCTATGCATCGCATAGCATACACTAGCCGGGTATTCAGTTCGTAATTCTCAGAACTATCGCATTTCTTGGAGTTAAAAAGTATAGTTATATTTACAAGAAGGACATTTTAAGTGAAACTTCACAGCTTCACCACAGTTACTTTCACTGAGGTGCAACCTGAGTCCTGTTTTTCACACTTTATACATTTTACAGCTTCAAAAAACACACAAGCTAAAAGGTTAATGTCCACAATAACATTTCTGAAACCAGAAAAGCCTCATCCGAATATGAAATATCCATGTTTACAATTTTTCTCTCACTGGCAGATGGTTCAGTTTCATTAGTACAAAGCTTTGCACCATCAGCACAATTTTTTTCATCAGCAGAGTTCTTTGGAACAGTAGAATTGCTTTCACCACAACCATCATTACTTTTATTACATCTTCCTTTATTAAAAACTCCTCTTCGTTTCTTAAATACTTTAGTCGATGCTCTAGGCATAGTAAAATCGATATATTATAGCAATTTTTTTGAAAGTTTAAGCTGAATAATGTTAAAGAATACTTGCGAGTTCAAAATTACAACGCAGTTTTGAAAGTGTAAACAAACACTGATTTGACCGTTAAAAATACAGTGAAGTTTCAAATGGGTTAGGAAATAAAATAATAAAAGGCTCAATTTATACAATAAAAGATAAATGTTTTGATTTATACCAGACGCTCAACTTTTAAGCCAAAACAAAAAACTTTGTTTACTTTTACGCTTGTCAAATGGGCGTGGCCCAGTTTCAACGATTATTTAAAAATAGGTTTTTAGGGCTTCTACTTACCCTAGAGGTTAAAGTAAGGTATTTTTAGAAAGGTTAAAATCTGTACTATGTGGAAATGTAAAAATCTCAAATTGTCAAAAAATCAAATTTTACCTTTCCGACTGCCCTTAAGAAGTATCTTTAAGTGATGCGAAATTAATATATAATAAAACTGTAAATATCTCTATTACTGACTTCTTTTCTTTACTTTACATGTATTGTAGCGGAAATCGAATTGTTTCTAAAATGTCCAGCTGTGTAGCGCGCTGAATCCTAATGGTAGATTGGTTTGGTACGCCACAGATTAAAGGTTGCGAACCCTGCTTTAGACTATACACCAAGACGCACACAAATAAAAGTAGGGGGAGAATAGACGAGATGTCTCTCTCACACTCAAATGGACGAATAATGACATTGCATTCATACGCATAGTGACCCTTTAGGTGTGTCTGGGGGAGATGTTTGGTCCATCCGATTGGTCTGGCAGTTTACAACAAATATTGAAATAGTTCACCGAATATCATATATAAATTTCAAGCTTTAGAAAATAAGACAAGTTGCATGGCATTTTTGAAGCTTTTAAGCGACTGTTAAATTACCGCCGATGGAATATGTCTGGCAGTACTGATTAATTTTTAACGATGTGTTTTAAAACATACGTAAAAATCAACCTTTAGAATTTGAGAAAATTTAGTACTGTTTTTACCGACCTTTAACACAAGCTACCTGTAAATTGGCCGTCGGTACAAGCTAGCAGATATGCACGCACTCAAAGTTTATACTAGCACTACCTCATCCTATATAATTCATTTGTTATAAAATAAGTAACATCTGGGGGCCTTGGGATCTTGGTATAGTAGTTTTATCGGCTATAAACAACAATCGACAATGTCAAAATGGCCTTTTTGATGTGTTTAGAGAACTGCTATGCAAACAGTGAGAAAATGTTAATCATCCTAAATTTTTACCTCTTTTTATGCAATGCTAGAAATGCCTATGACCGAAGAGAAAGTGCATCGGCAGAAAACTTAATCATACTCTACCGATGTTTTGGAGTGAGAGGATGTGTCCACCACAACCAAGCGTCGAAATGGGAGAAGAAGTTACAAAGGATATAAATGAGAATACATCAAATTGGATCAGGTTAATGATTACTTAGTGAGCTCCATGCGTGCTGTACAATACGTCTCTCTTGCCTCATATTCTTGCATCTTTCAGAGTATTCATTACTCCTTTCACAACTTCCTTGAAGCAGTCAATGTCGCTAGTACCTTTTAATAACCGTGTTCAGATAAGATCTGTTTTAGTTTCGATTCAATTCAAAGTTATACAATTGGCTACAAGGTCTTGCTGTTATATCACTTACTTTTCTTGAAGATAATCCTAATTCTCTATAGATTTTAATTCTTCTTACGTTAAAGTCAAAAAGGAACTAGATTTGTTTTTACATTCTTTGACAAGATATATTGAAGATTCTCATCCAAAAAAGTAAAAGGGAAAATCTTATTCTAGTACTAAAAGCCAGTCCTCGTTTCCCTATTATATAACTCTTGAAGATAGCACTATCTGTAGGTACATTTCGTTCTTAATCTCGTGCATGTCTTTTCAAAATTTATACATGACAGTGCTTCTCAAACTTTCAATATTCGAGACCCAATGTTCAATCATTATTTTAATCACGCCCCCTCCATAAAATAATAATATATTGAATGCAATAATACTATACTTTGACACTAAAGCTGTGGCCGTGGTAGCCGAGTGGTATAGGTATCGGATCGTGGCTTGCCTTGTCACGAGTTTGAGCCCAGTACCACTAAAGACCCGCCGTGTAGGGCAGCGATGCACGTTAAATCTGTCGAGAGCTGAAACGTCTTCCCGTTGGTGTGGTGTGGTAGTTAGGAGAGGGGGTGCCAGCTCAGGTGTCGTCCACGTCACTTGACCATGGTTCAAAATTACGTGGTCCGTCGCCAAAAGCCCTCGTGTAGCTGAACAGTGCGACGTTAATATTCAATCAATCAATCAATTGACACTAAAGCTACAATGCGACTTCAACCTCTTACGTGCCATCGACGTATATAAACGATAAAATTATACCGAAGGCTTTGGAATGCAATAAAAAAAGAAAACGTGGAAAGCCACGCAATAGAAGCGAAACTTCTTTGGCGATGTTGGCCGCAAATGCAGAAATAGATCTAAGTATATTAAACTACAGGAGGAACTTACACTGCTCAAAACAATTAGGGGAGCAAGCAAAAAGTGAAGAAAACCGTGTGAGACAGCCACGTATTGGCATACAATGCATAGTACACGCGTATCAATGCACAATACAGAAAAAGGAGTAAAAAAATTTGGAATTAAGCTTTAATTCTTTGAAAATATGGAAAAAACATGAAAAGATGATTTAGGGCACCTATTTGATTACATGTAAACGATAAAAAAGGTACTG
Organism: Trichonephila clavipes; assembly: GCA_019973935.1. Classification (NCBI taxonomy): domain Eukaryota; kingdom Metazoa; phylum Arthropoda; class Arachnida; order Araneae; family Nephilidae; genus Trichonephila; species Trichonephila clavipes. Next base: position 43,216 of record BMAU01006916.1, on the reverse strand, counting down.
TTTAGACATGATGCCTGAGTTTTAATAGGGCGTGTGGTCTCCTCGAACAGCTAAGACTGCTGCACACCTGTTTGCCATGGATGCGATGAGGTTATCGATCAGACTTTGGGGAATACTGTTCCACTCCTCAAGAAGCGCAATCTCCAAGTCTCGGACAGTAGCAGGCGGCCTTGGTCGCGCTGCAATGCGTCGTCCGAGCATGTCCCAAACATGCTTGATTGGATTCAGGTCAGGGAGAGCACGCTGGCCATTCCATACGCTGTATTGTTTCAGCTTCAAGCATGTTCTCCACCAGAAGAGCTCTATGCGGTCGGGCATTATCATCCTGGAAAACAAAGGAATTTACAATGGTTCCAGCGTAAGGGATGACATGAGGTCGAAGTATCTCGTCTGCATACCTTCGGCCCGTCAAAGTGCCATTCCGAATGATATGCAGGTCCGTATGTCCGCCTATGCTGATTCCACCCCATACCATCCAACCAGCTCTTCTGTATTGTGACCTTTAACGAACGAATGCGGGGTTATTTCGAGTGCCCCTGTCCCTCCATAGAAGAACACGTCGGGTGTCACACTCTAGACTGAATCGGGACTCGTCTGTAAACAGCACTTGGCTCCAATCATGTTACTCCCAATCTCGATGTTCAGCAGCCCATCTTCTTCTGGCCGCACGGTGGCGTGGGGTCAACGGAATGCAGACCATTGGCCTACGTGCATAGAGCCCTCCCTCATGAAGCCGATTACGTACTGTTTGGCTGGACACCATTCGTCCTGTTGCCAAGAGCAACTGTCTTTGCAGCCGCGTAGCATTCTCTGTTCTATTTCGACGGGCTGTTAACTGTATATACCGGTCATCAGTTGATGTAGTGGCACGTGGATGACCTGCCCCTGGTCGACGTCTAACATTTCCTGTTTCTTGGAATCGATTCCACAGCCTTGAAACAACACTTCTGGCGACTCCAACAGCGTCCGCGACACTACGTTGTGTTTGCCCGGATTCCAGTCTGCCTATAACACGCCATGCCTTGGGGATTCCGGTAAATCACGATGTTGAGACATTCTCAAGAAACCTTGTCTAAAAAAAATACTGCGCAATCGAATTTCACAGTTACGGCAATAAAACAGACGTTTCTGCAACATCCCGATTTCTGCCCTTATCTCCTTTTTCTGGTTTTTGACGTCATGAATGATTTGCATATAAAGTTTTCTTCTTCCGTTTCCTGGTAGGCTTTACATTATGGATGATTCATTTTTGTGTTACTTATTGGTATACATCTTTGCTTACTTTTTGTTAAAATCATGTGCTCCCCTAATTGTTTTGAGCAGTGTACTTTTAACAAATAAAATTCGAACTTCCTTTAATGTATGAAAAGAATATTTTTTATTCAATTTTCTTTAGAAGGATTTACTTATTTCAGAGGATTTGCTTTTTTATTACTTTTCTTCTCCCCTCCCACAAAAACCCCCCATCAAAATACGCGCTTCTACGTGGAAAACGGTGGCATTGGGGAGCAAATCGCGTAACTTTTAATTACCAGTTAAGGAATTAATTATAAACCGTACAAATTATCAAGATAAGTGTTAACACAAGCTTATAGGGTCATTGGTAATTATCAAACTTGTCCTTAGTATTGTTAAATTAATAATAAAATGCTTTGTACAGCACTAATACATTTATAAGTGCATTATATCAGTGTAAATGTGTATTTTACATTTTATTATATGAGAAAATATTTTGCTTGTTTACTTTCAGTAAATTAATAATTTTTTAAATAATCTTTTGTTTTCGACTTTTCAATATTCTCGCCCCCCCCCCTTGTAGAGTTATCATGCCCCCAAGGGGGGGCGTGCCCCACAGTTTGAAAAACGCTGATATATGGTATAAATTCCCGATAGATTCGTTCACGATGTTTTATTCTGAATGACCACTTCTGAGAAACCAGTTGTTTTATTAATTCACTAAAAATCACAAAAAGTAATATCACGAACTTTTCCACATCTTGATGCTATCTAGAGCAAGAATTATTCTTAAAAATGTTCTCTTTGAGCAATAAACTTATTGAAAGCTTGAATTAACTTACTCAGTTTATTGTCTTGGCCCGTATCTTAATTTCTTAGGAAAACTTTTTTAAATTATAAGTATACTATAGATATAAAGCCATATTCAATTTTTTAAAAATGTATTCTCAAATTTCTCACATACTCAATTTTCTCAGCTACTTTTATTATATTTGATGTATAAGATCTCAATTAAAGTATTTAATCGTTTAAACATAATTGAAATCAATATAATTACCTTTAATATATAAAAATTTCTTCATGTGTGTGTGCAGTTTGCTGTTTATATATCACTAAACTCTAAGCAGTAGCATTTTAAAGAAACCAATATCTAGATCGCTTTATCCGGCCTCGAAAAGCAGTATCTGGAAATTTATTGACCGTCTCAAGTGGATCTGTCCACCAATATCGTCGATTAATACTTCTTACCAGAGAAGTCTTTCCTTCCTTTGAAACATACAGGACCTGTATCAAGCCACTTTGATTCCCATCAGGAAATGAAAACTCGGCAAACTTTGTGCAAACACTTGATGCGAGTGTTTCCGTAGGCTAAGCCAACATTTTATTGATTCGGCGTAAACTGATAGCGAATCCTAATTCAAACACTAGAGCTCGGGTAATTGCTCGGACAACATCATCTCCTGGGAAAAAGTCTCTCTCATATACAATTATAAGAAAGATCGATGACTGCAGTCATCCTCACACTGCTTCCTTGAGGAAGGGACATAGATCTAGGAGCTCCTTGTAATAAATGTTATCGAAGGGATAATGTCCCTTTTTGTTATTTTTGAAGGACAATACGTTGTAACAAACTGGCGTTGGAAGTGGACTTAGATCTTATTATCCAACAGTTTTATTTAAGCATTTATTTGCCTAGGAATAGATTGCTAGTTATTTGTCTTATGATTTTTATGTTGAATTAATTGTTTTAATAACGTATGTCAGCGTTTCACAAACTGTGGGGGCGCGCCCCCTAAGAGGGAGTGATAACCTTGCGAGAGAGGGGGCGGTCATATTGAAAAATCGAAAACAAAAGAGAGAGATTTAACGAAATTCTTGACTTACTGAAAGTAAATAAATAAAATACATTCTGAAATAAAAAATAAACTACACATTTACACTGATATAATACATTTATAAATATATCAGCTCTGCATTTCACAATTAACTAAACAACGCTAAGTTAAGAACGTTTAATAATTACCAGTAACCTCATCGGCTTTTCATATATAATATGCAAAAATTAACACTTTTGTTGATAATTTGTACGGTTTATAATTAATTCCTTAAATACCGATTGAAAATTACGCAATTCGCTCCCTAATGCTTCTGTTTTACAGGTGGGCTAGCATAATTGGTGCATTGGGAGAGGGAGGAAGTAGAAAAGGAACAAACTTGGAAATCCTCTGAAGTAAGTAAATCCTTAGCAGATACAGTCAAGGTCCATTTATTGTATTTCAAATCCTTTGAAATATTTTTTAAAAAAGATCGTATTTCGGGAAGACGTATATATACGTCTGGGGCAATTAACGCTTTGGCTCATAGAGACGTTTATATACGTCGGTGGCACTTAAAAAGTCGTATTGTAGCTTTATTTTCAAAGTATAGTATTATTGAATTCATTACATTGTTATTGTATGGGGAGCGATGAAAATTATGATTGAAAAGTGGGTCGCAAATATTGAAAGTTAGAGAAGCACTGACGTATGTATAATGTTGTTTGGTTTTTCTAGTTCTAATGATTACAGAGTTGTATTATTTTGATTCTGTTAAAGTCACTACCTAATATACTAGCTCTTCATTTCAGAAGTAAAGTTTGAACGTTCTGATTCAGTAAGAAAATTGTTACAATTTTCGTAATTGTTCCAGCTTTTGTAAAAACTAATGTTAGACTTAGAACTTCTCCTCCAATAGCTTTATTTAAGCATTTCATTGCCAAAAATAGATTTAATGTAGCCAATCAGGGTTTATATTTCAAGTTAAATTGTTTAAATAACGTAAATATAGTGTAACTTGCTTTTTACTAGTTATAATGATTACAGCAGTATTATTAAAGCAATTAAAATTACTCTGGCAAACATTGCCTCTAAATTTCTGGTATAATGTTTGAGGTTCTTAATAAACAATTTGGGAAAATGTTACGTTTCTCGTAATTGTTGCAGCTGTTTGATTCAATTTATCTTTATAGTCTTAAAATATATTATGAATATAACATTTAAATAAATTACATTCAAAATAAATAAAATAAAGTTTTATGTTTATTGCAGTCTAACAAAGTCTAATAAGTGCCTATCAAATAAATGTTCTTGTTTTGAAATTATGTAAATAAAATTCTGTGAAGTATTAGAATAAATAAATTTAGCACTTTAAAAAGTATAAGCAAAAAAGTAGTTTAATGGAATAACCTGGTATTAAACCTGAGATTGCGTAGTAGTCTCTGGCTTAAAATTGTAAACACAAAGTTTACAATATAGTCTACAATATAAATTGTATTTTATAATGCAATTTACGTTCAAAATATAAGATTTTTTTTCCATTGTAACTTACATTTAAAATGTAAATTGTATTTTGCAATATAATTTATATTTAAAATGTAAGGTTTGTTTCACATTTTAAACAAACGAGGGGTTTTACATAGCAATGTATAAAGGACATAACTACATCAGCACGTTATATTTCTTTATAAAAAAGGATTCGAAAAAGATTTTATTATGATCCTTTAATATCATTTTTTGTTGCGCTTAATATAATGCTTTAGGTTAAATAACAGTTATTATGTTGAATTTGACTTCAATCATTGATAAAATAGCCTATTAAAGGGCCCTAAAAAGTAATTTACAACCCCCAAATATTTATTTTATGGATAAAAATCTTAATTATAAAAATGAACAACCACATACATTATGCAGTTTGACAAGATTTAATTTCTTACAAATAAATTCATTATGAAATGCTGCACTTTTGTTAATTTTAAACTGTTGTTTAATAACAATAAAACTGAATCTACTTTTATTTTTAAATGTAATTTTTGTAATAAAAAAAGGAAAACAATTACATAATGGAGGTTTCAATATTTACTAAAGATTTATGACTAGCAAATAATTTGGAACATTGTCTGTAAGTACCAGGTGACTCAAAAGTCCAACCAATAATTTACCGAATAATGTAAGTAGAGAGAGGTAAAAATTAACACACACATGCTTGAAAAGACATAGGACTTTATTAAAACCAAAAAAAGTGCAAAAAATAACGAATAGATGGAGCTGGACCGCAAAACGGTAGTGTTGACACATAAAAATCGTATATAAAATGAGATGAAAGAAAGGAAATAGATGTATCATAAGATAATGATGTATAATCAGTAATGGCGACATGTTGACTTTACAAGAAAGGCTTTAATATCAGAATTGATATCCTTTACGATCCTATCGCCACAAGATAGGTGTGTAAGTCCTCTTGCGCACATCGTTTAATGTGGATCACTGGATGAGTCGTGAATTATGTTATGCTTGACCTCTCAGGTCCCCAGACCTCAATTCGTATGATAATTGATTGTGTGGCTATCTGAAGGCGCAAGTCTACCGCGATTGTCCAACCTCATAAAGGTTGCTAAAAGACATCATCCGACTGTAACTTCTCACCATATCTGCGGATACCTTACAGTCTGTTCGCAACATTGTCACTCGACTACAGGTGTTGTTGATGAATGGTGGCCAACATGTTGATTATTTGTTATAAATAATACCATTTATTTCTAAAAATCAATTGTTGCGCTAATTATTGATTTTGTTATGTAAACGCCATCTGTTCACCATTTTTTTGTCTTAATTAAACCTCATGATATTTCAAGAATGTTTGTAAATTTTACCTCTTTCCCTTATTAATTGCATTAATTATTCAATTTTCAAAGGTTAACGGAATTTTGGGTCATCTAGTAAATATGTTAAAGGCTAACTCTAGAACTTTATTTTTTTATGTCTTTCACAATAATCTCTAATTATAAAAGAAATTTATATACGAGAATTACTATATATATATATATATATATATATATATATATATATATATATATATATATATATATATATGTGGGAGACAACAAGGGGGTCCAAGACGTGTTTCTCTTACTTCACATTTATTTTTAAAATTAAACAAAAATTAATTAAAAAGGTAGATAAGTTTTTACAGATAAGTTTGATGATGATATTCAGAAGGTAACGCCTGCTCGCGCACCTCTCGCGTTCTCCTTTTCTCTCTCTAATGTCCAAGAGTTTTGTTTCTCTTCCACTATTTCGCAAGTTTCAGTTCGTGTTTTAGCTGCGCCTGCGCGCGAAGACTTGTGTTTTGCTTTTGGCTGCATGCCACAACGGCCATTCTGACCGTACGCTGTCCGCAGCGGTACTTCCATGGAGACCAGAGGAGAATCTGAAACATACAAAAAAACGGAACAGACAAGGACTATACGACAAATATACAGAGATTAAACATATCAAAATTTTGTTGAACTAGACAGTTTCTCCATCATGTGAAGGCACCTCTTCGACATCCGGAAGGTTCCACAGGAAAACATTGTCTTTCACAGGCATAAGAACATCTTTTTCAACAAGTTGATCTTTGGTTGAACGCATCGATATTTTCCTCTGCAGAGTTCTGGACGTCTGTTCAAAACGATTTCTCTTTTCCTTCGCTTCCACTGCCAAGGCTCAAAATTTTTCGGAGCAACACAAACCGTCGATGTTCACTCTTCATAGGTAAAGGGTTAGGTGAGCGGGAGATGAATTCCACGGAACTCGTTTTCATGGCACCATTGGCTTTCTTACACAATACTATATCAGAACATTTTTCTCTTACAATACTCAATTTTAACTTAGTACTCTTAATTTTATTACATTTATAATCCTTAATTAGAGAACTCAATTCATTTCTAGTATTAAAGTTTATAACATGTGGCAAATCATAACTAGAGTTTTCTTTCACACTTGAAACAGAAACATTTGGAAAAGAAACACCACTAGAATAAGCATAAGCATGAGCACCTAAAGATTATTCATTTTCATTCAATAAAACATCGCTCTTCGCGTGGCCTAGTTTTTCTATTTCAGAATATACACTGGGATGTATAATAAATTCTTCGGTCAAGGTCGGTGATATTGCCGTTCCAACACTCAAGCTAAGAGAGTGTTGATTAAGAAAATATTTATGGGTTTAACTTCTACCATACGCTGTTCGCCAAAACATGAACTTAATGTTATGATCTTTTCGGAAGGTGTTTGCACTCTAATTAGTGAGGAATTTAAAACTGGGATCTGGCATCCTGAATCAATCAATGCTGTTACGGGCTGATTTTCCACAAAAATGTTTACGTATTGAAGATTTGCGCATTCATCGCTATTTTGTTTTTCGCTCTCGATTTTCAAAGTATTCACGTTTGTTTTATTATGGATGTGATCATTAGATTCTTTAGGTTTAAAACGCTTCTCACAGTCTCTTGCGCAATGAGATGAATCACCGCATATATAGCAATTTTTATTTTCTCTTTCATGATATTGGGGATAGTTCTCTTTAATCTTTGTTTTAAAGTTTTGTGATCTATTTTTAAAGGGGTCTTGGGTATATCCATAAGTAATAGGAGTTTCTTTATGTGATCCGTTTTTAGATGAAATATAAATATCACACTCTTTAGCTAAATCAATAGGCCTAAACCAATCTTCTGCTTCTCGAATGCCAATATGGGTTGCGGTTTCCTTATTTAAAGTTTCGAATTGTTTCTCTTCGACTTTAGCTGCAGGATTTAAACTTAATGCTTTATTTTTAACCCTTTGAAGTTCGACTTCTTTTTCTAACTGTGCTAACTGTAGTTTCGCGAGCTCTATTTTCCGTTTTCCTAAAGTTACCTCTCTTTCGTTTCGCGATACTCTCTCATCTATACAGTTTTGAATTAAAGTTTTAACGAAATCTGGATCACTTTCAAATGTACTACTGTTCTCAATTTTAGTCTTTAGTTTAACTATAGTGTCAGTACTCTCTACAGTACCGTCTAGATTCTCAACAACTCTTATGAGATCCTCTTTAAGAGCGTTTTTATACATTTTAGGAAAATTTAGAAAGATCCTACCTTTTTTTTCTGGCTCCCTTGTTGCTCGCACGTACGATGTATCCAATGAAGAAAAAACGTTGTGAATCCACTGATTTCACCTCTTCGCAGGTTATATCGTTAGATGAAAAATAGTTCTTGAAATTGTTCGATTTGTCACCTCTTCGCAGGTGTTTGTGAGTGGTTCCAACCTCTACACAGGCGGAATTTTCGTCGATGGGTTTTCCAACCTCTACACAGGCGGAATATTTGTCGATGGTTCGTTGAAAAATACACCTCTACACAGGTTATTTTGTTATTTGTTCCGACCTCTACACAGGTGGAATATTTGTCGATGGTTCGTTGAAAAATACACCTCTACACAGGTTATTTTGTTATTTGTTCCGACCTCTACACAGGCGGAATGAAGTTGAAAAATTCAACCTCTACACAGGTTGAACGAAGTTTCGAAAAATGGCGGAGCGTCTCCTTCACGGACGCTGTTGTTCATTGTCCAGACTTTGGTTAAAAATCGAAATTTTTATCTATCGCGGCCGAGCCCCCATAATTTGTGGGAGACAACAAGGGGTCCAAGACGTGTTTCTCTTACTTCACATTTATTTTAAAATTAAACAAAAATTAATTAAAAAGGTAGATAAGTTTTTACAGATAAGTTTGACGATGATATTCAGAAGGTAACGCCTGCTCGCGCACCTCTCGCGTTCTCCTTTTCTCTCTCTCTAATGTCCAAGAGTTTTTGTTTCTCTTCCACTATTTCGCAAGTTTCAGTTCGTGTTTTAGCTGCGCCTGCGCGCGAAGACTTGTGTTTTGCTTTTGGCTGCATGCCACATATATATATATATATATATATATATATATATATATATATATATATATATATATATATATATATATATATATATATATAAATTTTAGTGACTTCTAAATTCAGGCATTGGGTTATTAATTTTCCAAAGTTTTGTAAAGGAGCATTTCCTTCGAATAATTTCATTTCTTCATCTTGCCTTTTCCAACCCAGATTGAAAATATGTATAGTATTTCGTTTATTTTTCAGAATATGAATCCTCCAAGGGTATGCTGACATGTACAAACTTGCATTGTTTAGAACATATAAAGCACACAATGTGATATGTGAAACAAATTGTGATTAGGATATTTACAATATTATTTAATTACTAATAATAGGGATAACTGAATTATTTTCTTTAAATCGTTATAAATCATAGAATTGTATATTTAAAAACTAATTTTTTCCGAATGAAATACGCTATATGTCGGTATATATAATATTTCCATGTACATATATATTTGGCACATACACTAGTGGTCATTAAAATTGCTACACCACGAAAAAATACAGATAACAAAATGGTTTTATAGGAAAAATGTATTATACTAGAAATAACAAGTGATTAAATTTTTGAGAAATTTGGACACACAGGTTCTGAGAAATCAGTACCCAGAACAACCAACTCTAGCAGTAATAGCATCACGTATACGTCTGGGTATTGAGTCGCACAAAGGTTGGATGGCATATACAGGTACAGATATCCATGTAGCTTCAACACGAACACACAGCTCATCAACCGTAGTAACTAGCATATGGTGACGAGCCAGTCGCTCGACAACCATGGACCAAACGTTTCCTATTGGCGAGAGATCTGGTGAATGTGCAGGCCAGGGTAACAGCCGAACATTTTCTGGCTCAAGGAATATTCTGCTGAAACGTAGTGTTTCACAGGGCTTGAATAAAGGGGAGACCCAAGGGTCGTAACACACCTAAAATGTAACGTGCACTGTTCAAAGTGCCATCAATACGAAAAAGAGGAGACCGAGACGCGTATCCAATATCACTCCACGCCATGACGTCAGGTGATGGACTTGTAGAGTGATGACGAATGCACTCCACCAATATGAGCTTACCATGTTGCCGCCAAACATGGATGTGACCATCTTGATGCTGTAAACAGAACCTGGATCCATCTGAAATAGTGACGTCTCGCCATTCGTGCGCATAGGATCGTCGTTGATCACACCATTAAAATATGCTTTTTTGTGCTGCAGTGTCAAGGGTAGCCGCAAAGGTAGCACCTATGGTCTCCGAGCTGAGAGTCGGTGCTGCTGCTAACGTCATCCAACTGTTAATGCAGACACTTGTTGTCTTGAAAACGACCCTAATCTTGACACAGGGCTCGTGATGTGGTTGCACGATCAATTAAGTCCATGTTTGTCTTCTCGACTGCTAGTGATAGGAGGCCGTTGAGACCCAACACTGCCTTCCGTGTTACCATCCTGAAGCCATTGATTCCATATTCTGCTAACATTCATTGAATCTCGACCAACGCGAGCAGCAATACTGCGATGCGATTAACAGCGATTCCGGTACCCTACAATTCAAACTTTATCAAAGTCAGAAACGTGCTGGTAAACAATTCTGCTTCTCACAGGAGGCATCACAAGAACTTTTCACCAGGCAGCAACTTTCAAATGTAATCTGTCTGTGAGAAACCAGCTGAACAATTTCCTCATTTAAACACACCAGCGCTTCCTCTATCCAAATGCGCTGAAAATCTAATCAGTTGCATATCACAGCATTCTCTTTCTGCCGTTTAAATTTCAAGTCTATTACATGTCCCCTTCTTGGTGTAGCAATTTTAACGGCCAGTAATGCGGATTACACCATCGTCTAATTTCGCCGACCAAAAAGACATCGCCAAATCAAAAATGTCGGCAAATTTTGTCATCATAATTATTACTGTGTTCGAACACGCACGGGAACGGTTTCCTCTATCGGCTGTATATCACAGCACTTGACGACAACTTTTGATTTGACAAAATTGGTTGATGGTATAATACGCGTACCATATATATTTTAAAATGATAGGATACGGAGAAAACTTTTTAAAGAATGAAAATATCCCAAAAAAACAATCTCCTATACTTAAATTAATTGTTAAGGCTAAAACTAATACAGCTTTATCTATAATTATTCCGAACTGAAATGAGAAAATCTGGAAGTCTTTAACAATTAGTTAATCAAATATTCTATCTAAATTACTTCATTAGCTCTAATGAAAAGACCAATTTTTAAAAAAAAACTTATCGTGTTTGAATTCATTAAAAACGAATAAAAATATTCTTCGATAATATTCCCATATATAATAAAAAGGCATTTTTTTTTCGCTTTGTTTCTTAAACGCACAGCAATATATAGTCCTTCATTATAAGAATTTACGCTTTGCGCATTTTAAGAATCATTTATGTTCCTAAGATACTTCATATTACCTCATTAAATGACAATTTATTATCCGGCTCTTTAAGAAAAATTTATGATTGCAGTGTGGCATCACAAAGAATATTAATACGTAAAAAAGTCGCTCTAATTTAAGAAGAAAGGAGAAGAAAGCCGAAGAAAAGAAACACGTAAAAAGCATTTAATTCTAGAAAAATAAAAACCTTCGCCGACTAGAATAATAACTTCATCTACGAATTTTCTACAAAATGCTATTAATTATCATAATAATGAGTAGTTAGCCATAATTGCTATGATAAAAAAAAATAAATAGTAGACCTTTTTTTTTCTTCTTTTTTCGGTAGCTTATGCTTTCACTTTTTTAATGTGTCTGAGACTTTTCTGTGTTATTCATTTGGGAGATAAACAGCAAGTAAGAACTGAAGTGAATTGAAGGAAACAAAAATTTTAAAGGGACTAAGATCTTTTTTTTTTTCCTTATTCGTCTCGCAAAGGTAATTTAAGATTTTTTTTTCTTTTTACCTAGATGATTCAGCCTTGCTTTGGGTACCTTTAAAGAAAATGCTTTTTATCTTTGCTGTTTTAATGCAATTAATAAGCTGTATTCGCTGGCTCACCACTCATTATATGTATTTTTCTTTTTTAACGAGCGCTGTCATAATTTCTCTGAGCAGTTTTTATAATAATTCTGTATTAGAGTTTCACTTTTTGCAAGATGGAAACGCATTCGTTAAAAGATATATTTTAATTTTTATGAAACTATTCAGATTATATAACAGAAATTAAGTCAAATATTTTATTCAGTAAATTTAAATGATATGTGATTTTTTTGTTGAGTTTACTTTCTCCTGCTTTAAAGAAACTTAAAATTGTGGTTTTTCGTGTTTTATTTAACGAAATGCTCACATCATTCTTTTTATCAAAATATGAATTATGTTTATTGTTTATTGTGCCCTATTTATAAGGTTTACTCGTTTAATTAGTTGAAAAAGGATAACAAATGTTCAAATATACTGCATTTTACTAATAAGAAAGAATGTCAAATAATCTCAAAAGTCTTTTCCTTTTTTTCTATCTTCATTTTTCCTATGGATAGAGTTTTAAGTTTAGAAAATAATTTACCATACATAAAATTTAACTGACCAACAACATATCTTGAAATTAAATGTCAATTTTCCGGCATTTTTTTAGGTAAATCAGACCCTTAAATTTTCTATTAAGATATTTGGAATGCTATAAAACTAATGACTAGCTTGAGCAGTGGCCAGTTTATCTTTGTTAGAAGATAATTTTTAATCATTTACGTGGTAATATTTTATATGTGGAACACAGCTCTTAAAATGTTCTGTAATATACAGTTTTATTTATATTTCTCTATAAAATAAGAAAGAATGTAAAAAGGATTATTTTTATTTCATGGAAATGTGTGTGTGTTGCTAAAATAAATATTATCTCGATAAAAAATATCATATATCCAGCTTTTTTTAAAACATTTTGTCGAGGTAAATTAAGAATTTCATATAAAACTCAAAATTCAAAAAAAGTTTAGATAATTCATTGAGAGTAATAAAAAATGACAATTCAGTTCATAGATAGTATAAGTTATCTTTCAAAAAAAATATCATAAAATTCGGCGTGTAACGCACACTTTTAACTGAGGAAATAACCGAAATTTAAGGGTGCACGTTATATGCTGGTTATAAAATTGATAGCTTTAAAAATAAAGAAAAACAAGATGAGAATAGAAAAAAAATTAGGCTTCTACATAGATCGAAATACTGTTTATTAGAAGAAACAACATTCCTTGTGAACTTAAAGAGTTGTAAATCAAGATGTTAACTATTTTTTCTTATAATTGGAATAATACCAATAGTGTATAACTTCAAAACATAAGAGCGTTACGCACATACATTTCAGGTTATTTCATAAAAAAAAGGGAGTGCGCGTTATACCGCGAATATATCCCAAAAGATTACAGATCCCAGTTCACAGTCGGTGGGATCATCAATCGTTTTAAACATCTTGGACGCTCAATAGCACTTGCAGAAACAACACAGTCAGGCTGTAATGGCATCACTGGACTGACAAAGTTGAACTCTAATATCAACACTGCGGTTACGGTAGAATAAAGAGTACTACGGTTTAGTAGTCCGGAAACCACAGTTAGTTTCCGGATACGCCTCGTATATTAAACATCATACACATATCATTTTTATATAATACAATTCTCTTTCTCGCAGTTTTTTACAAATGAAGGTAGAACCTGGTACCTTCCGATTCGTAAGCACATAACATATCCACTTTACTAAAATGATCCTTTTAGTACGGAGGTTGTTACTGCCTTATATAGATACCACCGCCACACGCTCCCCAGGCAGTGAGTCTACGAATTGACGAACCAACGATACCCTTGTTATGGCGAACGTGTGAGTTATTGCTTTTGCGTCAAGTGTGTACAGATGGCTTGAGTGCTGCGTCATGTGAATTTGACGGATTTGCTGTGCTGTGTTATGTGGTGTGATAGCTTTTGGTTGCTCTTACAATGGATAGATGGCGCCACGTTTGCTACGTGAAGGTTTGCGTAGCTTGAAAGTTCAGCCAGGGTCACCAATTAAGGCTAGAACCTGGGACTTCGGTTCGGTAAACCGAGTAAATTAACCACTAGACTAAGATAATCACCGTAGTACGGAGGTTGTTACTGGCTTATACCTCTAGATACCACTGCCACACATATATAAATTTTATTCTTTGAAGTGTAATGTCCATCCCAAAATCATTATGTCAAGAAGAAAATAATACTTTATTCGATGTCTTTAAGAGACTTACCGATAAGTTTAAATGCATAAACTATCCAATTTTATGAAAAATATTAACAAAAGCATCAAGTTTTTTTTTTTTTTATCAAGTTTTGAATTTTTCGAAAACGTTTTACTTAAAATTTTTACTTATTTTCTGAAATTTATTCCAAAATTTCTGTTTTAATGTAAGAAAATTGGCCAAACTTTAATGAAGTCACATATTTATTTTTTTTATAAACAATTTTCTACAACTTTAAAATTTGTTGTTGAATTTGAAAATGTTTACATTCATTTATACCCGAATACTTATATTGACAAAAACAAAACAATAGCGTTAGAGAATTGACTTTTAATGCATCATATATTTATGTGAGAATAATATAATGTAAATATACCTTACAAATCATTTTTCTCATATTGGAACACTCACAAGACGATATAATTTTCAACCAAACGATATACGTGACTTTCTGTTACTGTTTTAAAAGGAAAACTTAAAGGTAGAATTTCTGTGTAATTCAGAAATAGATAAACACATAGAATTTCCTGGATCCACTCTAAATAATGAACCAAATAAAGTCAAGAAAACGACTTGCAAACTTACTTGAATATATTTTTAAATTTTAAAACAAATCTTCTTTAGCTCGGATGCATTTAAATTTTTAACGACATGCGTTGGTAAGTTCACTAAAAGCCTACTTTCTGGTGATGTTATTACAGATGAAATTGGAACAAGACTCTTCATGGAATGTTTATCCGAAAAGAATTTATTAATTCAACTTTGAGAGAAGTAAACAAACTTAATTAGCTTATCGAATAAAACATGTTTGCTTTTAAACTTTTACTAATCGATATTTTTCGTATGCGAAGGAAGATCATGTCTTAACAAGAAAGTCAGATTTGTTTATTTAGCTACAGATATTTCTGAAAACAACTTCGTTGTGTTTTCATCATATTAATGAATAAGGAATCGAATACATAATGATATTCGTACGTGATCCCTTGTTTGTTTTGTCTTATTTTATACGTATTGAAATTTCTGCTATTTCCTACATTTAATAATTTTATATTTGGTTTATATTTTCTATTTTTCGTACTTATTTAAAGAAAATAAGTACTCCAAGGAATTCAAAATCAATAGGATTCAAAAACCATTTCTTCTGAGCTACCAGCTGCTACTGCACCGATTGAAAAATGAAATTTTTAGAATTACACCGTTTTGGAATTAATTAGGTATACATTCTACGCGATATACTTCGCACACACACATGTAATATATTTTATTTACTTAATAACTTTTCACATTCCTCAATACATACAAAAATACACACATGAAAATTCACCATTACATACAAAAAATACACATATGAAAATTACTCAAACCTAAGTAATTATAACTTATAAAAGAATTGAGATCCATAATCAAACAATGCTCTCTTAACTTTTTCTCACTCTCTATATTCAGAAAGTAAATACACAACCTAAACTTATCGCACTATGAATTCCAAGTTTCAAAAATAGCATCGTTAAATTTATTCTAGGAGTACATATACAAATAGCTAAATACATAAACCAATCAATAATAGACGGTTTCCTAATACACTATGAAAATTTCACTTTTAAACATATATGCATACACAACATTGCAAATAAATAATAAAAATGATACATTCTAGTTCAACTTCAAAAGGATGATTTTATTTCCCCACATAGTCCAAACTAAAAATGTCCACTTAGGGGGAGGAGAAACAAATGTCCATTTTCACTCCTTCCTTTAATCGCTGAAAGTATTCAGTCCCCAAAAGTCCATTTTTGAGTGTCCAGCTCCCAAAAGTATTCTCCGTCCGCTCTGGATCAACGACCCCATCGCCTAGAGTTGGGTTTCACCCCTAATCTTTCACACAGCCGTACTGGGAGATGTCATGTGTTTTCAATTTAAGTCAAACTCGTTTCCTCCCTTTCACTTTTGTGGTCTTTTGACTATCTCTTTCTGGTAATAATGGTCTCACCTTCACAACACCAATTCGTTTGATAAAATATGGCAGTTTCCCAGCAAGTTTTTCTCCTCCTCTTTTATCCTACGAATATTCGTGTCTAAAATTCCAGCGCTCGCTCCGGTATAAGTATAATGTTGCTTGAGGCTTTTAAATCCACTGTTTGCTGTAATTTGGCAACTGCCATTCTGCTTAATTTTTGAGTTATCTCAGACAATTCTTCTCCCATTTCATCATAATCTAAGTCCACTTGCTGTTTACTAAGGATTACGGGATCGACATCTCCTTTAGCTTTATCTTTTATCACATCTACTGGTGTTTCTCCTTTTTCTTCATACGTCTCATCCTCGGCAGAAATTAGAGCTGCATTAGATAAATCCTTTTTTTTTCTCCACAGCGACAGGTTGTGCTACAGCATCTTGATCCGCTCTAAGCATCTGGACTTGTTTACTTCTAAACACAAAAACCTTCTCGATTGCTTGGGGTACCTCCATATCTTCATCTGACAATTTTTCCTGCTCTTCACTTAACAATTGATTTTGCTCGTTCATTCTTTTACATCTTTCTTCTGGTAAACACTTCTGTTCTTTTTTCATTCTCATTTTATGTTTCTCTTGAGCATGTCGCATCTGCTCTTCCTCGAGCCATCTTTACTTCAATCTCATTTCTTCTTTCAAAACTATTCTTTCGCTCATTCCTCTCTCTTCTTCAATCTTCCACCTTTCCTCCACAGCTTTGGCTTCCTTCTTCAGTCTCATTTCTTCTTCCAAAGCTATTCTTTCTCGTTCATTCCTTTTTCTTCTTCAATCTTCCGCCTTTCCTTCACTACTTTGGCTTCCTCCATAGCCTTGAGTCTGGCCTCCTCCCTAGCCTTGAGTCTGGTCTCCTCCTCATCCTGGAGTCTAGCCTCTACCTCTTCTTTATGCCTTGCTTCTCTCATTCTAGTCTCGTTCTCTGTTTCCCGTCTTGCTTCTATTCTCGCAAAGTCCAACTCTTGTTTTCGCTCTAGGCGGCGTTCTACTTTCTTTCTCGCTAATTCCAATTCGTGTCCTCTTTCCAAACGGCGTTCTTCTGCTTTCTTTCTCGCTAATTCCAATTCGTGTCCTCTTTCCAAACGGCGTTCTTCTGCTTTC
Organism: Trichonephila clavipes; assembly: GCA_019973935.1. Classification (NCBI taxonomy): domain Eukaryota; kingdom Metazoa; phylum Arthropoda; class Arachnida; order Araneae; family Nephilidae; genus Trichonephila; species Trichonephila clavipes. The sequence continues at coordinate 25,889 of BMAU01006916.1, read as the reverse complement.
TTTCTCGCTAATTCCAATTCTTGTTCTCGCTCTAAGTGGCGTTCTTTTGCCCTCTTTCTAAACTCTTCTTATCTTTTCCTGCGCTCTTCTTCCTCCATTCTTTCCTCTATCGTAGAGTCCAAAAAATCTTTGACAAATTATTCGTCTTCCAAATATGCTTGATTTTGCATTAATTTTTGTTTTAAATCTCCTACGTTCATGCCAGGATCCACTGCTTCTCCCATCTCAACCAAAACCACCATGAGATTCTCTTTTTCAGCGCCTCTAAACATTTTTTTTCTTTTTCTCTGGTTCTTGAAAAGAGAAGAGCGCATTGTAATATATTTATTACTTTCTTAATAACTTCTCACATCCAACAATACAAACATGATTAACTCTTGCTTAACATAAATTCTTCTTGGTTAAATATAATAATCACATACAATCAAATTACAATGTTCGTCGCTTCTCAAATCATTTAATTTAAACACACAGTCCCAGAGACTATCTCTTATACTTTTTTCTCCCGGACCACCCCTGTGGCCGATCTCTCACCGATTTCTTCCCCCGACACAGTTTTAGCGCTTCGCGCTAAACAAAACAAGGGACTTTCTTTCCCTTGTGACCGCTTCGCCTGCGATCCAGCAACATTCTCAAAAAACTCTCTTCAAAATACATTAACCCTATCATAGTCACGCCAACATTCCAATTTCGCCAACAGCAGTCTTAGATACCACAACACACATGAGGGGGTATTCTACAGTCAATAAGATTAATCTAAGTCAATAAAACTAATAAAGTGGTCTTACAAGAAGTACAATATTCACCATAAGGCTTAAAATCAAATAAATTTGGGTTAGTTCTTCATGAAGTTCTACTGTACAAGTTTTCAAAAATATTTTATGGGCAGAACTTAACCCTATCGTGGAACATTTATTTCTCTTCCGAATTTTCCGTAGTTTTTTTATGTTTTATTAACAATTTAACAATAGCATTTAAGGGAATATATTTTATTTAGCCAAATTTTTTGCTTACATTTAAATGTCAGTAGTGGTAAGAATGCTTCCCAATGAACCACTCACCGTCATAAAGAAAATTTAATTTAATGGAGATTATTTACCATGAAAAGATGAGAAGCATGTTGCAATGCACGGGGGGAAGGGGACATCGCATTCTGCACACATGTAGTGGGTCCTTATTTCTTGTTCCTTTCTACTGCATTTCCTACATCGTCTGTAGTTGGAAACCATTTTTAGCATATGATTTCACACACTGGCTAAGCGTATATCATCCGAGACAACACACTTCTTTCCTTGTGAATGGACACTGTACATGACCCTTTATACTCTATAATTTTTGCATTGACTGTTGTTTATAGGAAATGTTTAAATTCCTCAGAAGGGGAGATTTTGAGAACAACAAGGGGTCAAAGTATCCTTAAAGATCTGCTTTGTATTATTGCGCAGGTCAGTGGCGTATCTAAGAACATTTGAGCCCCCTTACAAAGTTAGGTTTTGAGCCTCCAAAATGGATTTTATAAAAGGGTAGGTATTGGGGGTACTCAGGTTTTGGGCCCCCAAGAACCATGCCCCCTCACGATGCGGGAATTTCGGGGGTGTACGTTACGCCACTGGCACTGGTACTTTCACCCAATTAGAACGTGAATGCATAGAGAAAAAAGAGCTTTACGGAGACATTTCGGTGAGACATGTTAGGGGGAGGGGGTTAACTCCTAAATTAATCTTCTAAATTTATCTCCGAACTCTTAACTTAATCATTAAACCATATAGCCTCCTCCCTTTGACCTGTCATCTCCCTCTCACTGACAAGGTAGGTTTTTTAGCTTGTTCATAATGAAGTATTTTCAATAAACTTTAATTTTGGAGTCTACCTTTATTTAAATTAGAACCTGGGTATTCAAGAATCATTTATGACTCCGTAACACTTGGAAGCTAATAAGACGTCCTATCCTTTTTCTTGAAGAATATCCGTCTATGAGCTGATAAGCTAATGCTATACGGAATGCCAGCTGGTATAAATTTCTGTTTCTTTTGCTCACTTGCCACAGAGTATGAAACTATTTATGAAGACAAGATCAATAAGAAAATAAAGATACGATGCTACCATTTTACAGGTCACTTTCTTATTTGTTATCTTTCTTTTCTTTGATCGAAGAAATCAACCATTCGCATGACATCGTTATACACAGCGAAAGGTTTTGGACAAAGTATTACTTCTTTATTGCCATCTTTCTTTTATCCAATTTACATATGTCGTAATTGCTGGATTATGTACAGTAGCACATAACTGAAGAGGGAATTAGTCTTTCCATCATTATAATAACAATGCCAATATATATGAATTTTGCGCTTCCCACAGGTATATTTTTTAGATCATGTAGTTGGAACTACATTAAAAGTGTTACATCAGGAAGAAATCCAGATAACGAAATGATATTTATTGGACAAATATATTATACTGGAAATAACAATTTAGATTAAATTTTCAAGAAATTTGGGTGCATAGGTCCTGAGAAATCAGTACTCAGAACAACCATCTCTGGTAGTAACAACAGCACCTATACGCCTGGGCATTGAGTCAAGCATAAACTGGATGGCATGTACAGCTACATATGCCCATGCAGGTTCAACACGATGCCCCAGCGCATCAACCGTAGTGACTCGCATATAGTGATGAACCAGTCGCTCAGCAACCATGGACCAGACATTTTCTATTGGTGAAATATCTGATGAACGTGCAGGTTAGCGCAACAGCCGAACATTTTCTGTATAAGGAAGGTCCGTACAATACCGGCAACATTCGGTTGTGTATTATCCTGCTGAAACACAAGATTTCGCAGGGCTCGAATAAAGGGTTAGAGCCACGGGTCTTAACACAACAGAAATATAACGTGCACTGTTCAAAGTGCTGTCAGTGCGAACAAGCAGTGACCGAGTCGTGTATCCAATCGTACTTCATGCCATTACGTCAGGTGAAGGACCAGAATGACGATGACGAAAGCACACTGCCAATGTTCGTTCACCACGATGCCGCCAAACACTGATGCGACCATCTTAATGCTATAAACACAACCTGGTTACATTTGAGAAAATTACGTCTCGGCAATCGTGAGCCCAGGTTCGTCGTTGATCACACCATTAAAATATGCTCTTGCTTGTGATGCAGCGTCATAGGTAGACGCAGCCATGGTCTCCGAGCTGAGAGTCGGTGCTGCTGTAAACGCCATTGAACTGTTAGTGCAGACACTTGTTGTCTTGAAAACGACCCTAATCTTGGCTCAAAGCTCGAGACGCGGCAGCACTATCCATTAAGACCATGTGGGTAAAATGCATTTTTTCTTTGCTGCTAATGATATGGTGCCGATGAGATTCAGCTCGGTGTGTGTTTCGTATTACCATCCTAATCCCATTGAATCCATATTCTGCTTACTGACATTGAATCTCTACTGACACAAGCAGCAATACTGCGATACGATCAACCACAATCCCAGTACGCTACAATTCAACCTTTATCGAAGTCAGAAACGTGTTGATATGCATTTCTGCCTCTTACACGATGCATTACAACTTTTCACCAGGCAACAACGTTCAAATGCAATTTGTGTATGAGAAACCAGGTGAACAACTTCCTCATTTAAGCACATTATAGGTGTCGCTACCGATGCGCTGAAAAGCTAATCATTTGCATATCACAATAACTTCTTCTGTCGTTTAAATTTCACGTCTATAGCATGTCGCCTTTTTGGTGTAGCAATTTTAATGGCCAGCAGTGTAATATTCCAAAGGCCCACGAAAGGGTTAATTAAGTTATTAATAAAATCATAAAAAAAAAATGTTTACAGAAAAAGAAGTGAAAATGTAATTTTTTCTGTTATAAATAAATAACAACACTCCATTACAAAAAATGGCACATTGCTTAATGAATTATTTAACAATTAAACAGGGATCAATTATGAAGACATCTCTTAAATGCGTTATTGCTGTCTGATATTAATATATACCATTCAACCATAAGACACCAACACACAATGGACAAATATTTCACACTTGAGATCTACAAATTTCATGTGGCCCTCAATAAAACTTTCTGAAACAAATACTAAACAATAATATGGCTTTTATTTTTGTAAAATACCTAGAGAGCAGTTCGAAATTTTTCTGCTAAATTTTATCATTTGGCATAACTTAATAATAAACTTCTTTTATCGCTATGGACTGGTAACTGTACCTGGATGTAAGTGAGTAGATGTTAAAGAGCATGATTTTCAGTTTTAATTTTTTTTAAGAAAGCACAATTTTTCTTTCGACTTCTTAAAAGTACTTTTCTAATGTAAATCAGTACTTCAATCTCATTCGTTAAATATTCAGATTTGAAGACAAAGTTAATCGATTTTTTTTCAAACTGGCTTCAATTGGAATATAAGCCTTAGTAGATATGGCAAATTTTCCAAGTGAGAGAGCCACTTGAGTAGTGGCACCATCTAATGGCGGCTCTCGCTACAGAATTTCTGACATTTCAATCAATTTTAATTCAAGCTCTCGTCGGATGTTGTATATTGCCATTATATTATTTTGCCAAGAGTAGCATAGCAAAATTGGTACTCAAGAAATCTTTTACATGTAACATAATCATATGACATGCGTGTTTGTGATTTAAATTTTGAATTTCAAAGATATAATAATAATGTGTTTCTGACAAGTACATTGTCATATTTTTAAATTGACGCAAAATATTCTTATTAGTGTAAAGGATTAATCACATTTATTAAAAGGGGATTTCTTTCTCCCATTTCCATTTTTTTTTATCTTGAATCAATTTTAAACATGCCTACAGTTCCCAGGATTTCTTCCCTTTATCAAAAGAGATATTAACTAACAAATAACGAGTGTCGGGATAAAAGCATTAGTTATATAGTTATTTTTATTAATTTCGAAATATATATAGATTTATGTTCTGATTTTTTTCAACCGTAGTAAGTTTAACACTTTTAATTTATCCCCGTATTAATGCTTAACTTCTAGATAATAATGCATAGCAAAAATAAACATAGTATATACTTTCATAAAATGCTTTCGAATGTAATATGTTTTTGTGACTTAATAAAAAATTTCATAAATTTTAAATGGCTCAACTTTAGTTGATAATTAATTTTGTTAAAAAAATCATATCAATTTAAATGTGTACTCCAAGTTTTGCACATTAAATACTTATAATTATTGAAAGTGCATACAATGAAATACGTTTAGCGCGAAATCGTTTTAAATGAAATATTGGTTAACACGAAATTTTTATTTTATTTTACAAATGCCAGGCCATTGACCATCAGGTCATTAGGCAACGGGCTCTCCAATACCTTTTTACAATGCAGTTAAGATCATTCAGTGCAGAGCACTCGTCCAAATGAGCGGCAGTCATGTCTTGTCCAGTGTCACACAAAACGCAGATAGGTGAAGTCACTAAATTAAAACGAAACAGATGAGCACAAAGGCAGTCATGTCCGGTTAAAAGTCTAAATTTAGCCACAGCAGCAGCACGAGGAGAACTTGGAATACCGTGGGATTTCTTACATAGTGTACTCAAGGCTTATCACGAGCAACACGAGAAGCTGTAAGGCGAAATGATTCCCTAAAAATCCTTTTAATTTCCAGTTTGGCAGAATGAAGTGTCAGGTCTCTTCGAAAGTTCTGAAGGATACCCGTTTCCTTTTTTGCCAAAAAGTCTGCCCTCTCATTTCCCCAAAGACCACAGTGGGATGGTACCCATTGAAAGACGATCTTTCCTTTTATCTTTCCCAGAAGTAACACGAAATAATACAATGATCTCGACAAACTACTACGTATTTTCATGCATTTTTTCTCTAAACAAGAAACGAAAAGATTTCCCTTCTGGAAATGAACAAAATACGGAAAACACCAACTACATAGGCGAGATTTAAAATGGGCGTGATGTGAAAGAGATGTGGTTTCACATCCTTCGTAGAAGGCAGATTCACTTTCACATGCTTCGTAGACTAACTTTGCCTTGATACACCCTCAGACCCTTGTAGATGAGCCAATTTTTGTTTATCTAAGCTACTTTCACCATTCAACCCTACAAATGTCACTCAAAAACACCTCATATTTCATCAGTTGGCTTTGTAATTCGATGACGTGTACATCGAAGTGGGAGTAAAAATCAGTATATGAATATATATATAAAAGAAATATGTATTATATATAAAAAAACAAGAAATAATAGATAAAGAACATAACAATAACATATATATATATATATATATATATATACATATATATACATATATATATATGCATATATATACATATATATATATACATATATATACATATATATATATGCATATACATACATATATATATATACATATATATATACATATATATATATATATATATATATACATATACATATATATATATATATATATATATATATATATATATATATATATATTAGAATAACTTTTACGTTCACAATAACAAAAAGCTTGGGGGAGGCAAACTTCTATTTCATTTAAAATGAAGATGAAACTTCTTAAAACTGTTGATCAAAAACAGAAGACAAAAACAGAAATCTGTATTGCTAACTCTGTTGTAACTAAAGATTTTGCAACTCTGTAATAACTAAGGAGTTTGGTACTGCTAACTCTACATTATCAACAATAATTAATTTGAAAATTTTGTACCAAACATTGAGTTCTTGTGAATGCTTTTGTTTCATTGATTTTTTATTAATACATGCATATATACATATCTATGAAAATAAAATGTACTCTAACAAACTTAGCTTAGTTTAATTTGGTATGCCTTTTCCTTCATTCCTTCCTTCCTCAGTGGCCCGACATCCCTTTAGATTGGGCTTTGGCCTTCTCAAGAAGCGTTTTCCGGGCCAGCCTTTTTCCTGCTAGTGTTCTCCAATTCCTTGTTCTCAAAGCTAGGAGATCAATCCATCTAAGATTTGGCCTACTCTTTCTTCGTGTGCCAACGGGTTGAACATTGAAGACTTTTTTAGTGGTGCGATCTTCGTTCATTTTGATAACGTGACCTGCCCATTTAATTCGTTGTATTTTGATGAAGTTAACGATGTCAGATTATTTATATGATTGATAGAACTCTAAATTTAATCTTCTTTTCACCGTGTTCCATTTTCCTGAATTCCTCCAAAAATGAATCTGAAAATCTTCCTTTCGTAGATACCAATCATGTTCTCATCTGTTCGAGACTTGGATCAATTTCACATGCATAAGTTAAAAATGATCTTAAAAAACTTTTATACAATATAATCTTTATGTTTTTCTTTTGATTAAAGTTGATTTCATATATTTTCGTATTCCATTTAGGCATCTATTAACCATATGTTATGCCTTTTAGCACGAAAAATTATTTTAGTTCCACATAGGTTGGTGTTAAAAGATTTTCACTGTACTTATGAATGGAAAAGCAAAAATATCTTTTTTAATATGAAATATAAGCTAACGAATTAATATATTAGGAAGTACCATAGTTAAAGAAGTCTCAAAGCTGAATGGTAATATTTTAATTAAAAGATTTTCTTGAAAAATTTAAAATAACTGAAAAAATAGATTTATTTTTTCGTTTTGCTGGTATAAAATAAAATGAAAGGCCAAACATCATGCACCTTAATTTTTCACAATGTATTAAACTTAATCAAGTAGATACGATACATATTGTAAAATGTTTTTCTAAAAAAGGTTATTTTTGCTGTAAAAAAATACTATTTTAATCTCTAATTTAATTATAATGACTGGGCAGTTAAAACGCTATATTTTAAAAAATAATCAGAAATTTAATTTTATTTCAGATCATTTTTGAAAATTATAATCTCAATTATTCAATTTTGATTTCACCTTGCTATTTTTTAATGCTATATTCTCAATTTCTATTATTTTCCAAATGCTATATTTTAAAAAATAATCAGAAATTTAATTTTATTTCATATCATTTTTGAAAATTATAATCTCAATTATTCAATTTTGATTTCAACTTGAAAAGTGTTCTAAGGTGTTATTTTTGATTTTACAAACTTCAACTTCGCATTCTCAAGAGCATTTTCCACATTCACTCATTTTTCATTATTTCAGATAGAGTAGATTTTGTAAATTTTAATTAAAAATTAAAAAAGCATAAAATATTTTTTTTTAAAGAATGCATAGTATTTTTACACACACAAATATCTCTAACCGTTATCAGATCAGCTTTGGAAAAGCGGGAATAAATATATATCAATAGAAGGAACAAAAAATAAATTTTTCAAAGAAATTTCTCACTAATCATAAAAGTTATTTTACTATTAACTGATAACCATTAACGAGTTCAATTTTAAACCAATCATTATCAATTAGGGCGGAAAATTACATTAACTTTTAAAAATATTTTAATAAAAGAGGAAAGTTATAAATATATAATTTTTAAAACAATAACTCCAGAATTGATAAATAATTGACCTTTTACTATTTTAATGTTTGTTATTTGAAATAAAGAGTGTTTTTTTTTCAGGTATAGAAGTTTAAGTTGGCATTACTTTCCAAGATAGCGACCGATTTAACAGCTGTCAAGTGATTTATTCTCAGTTTGTGGTTTGGCAATTCATCAAAACGATCATCAAGCAAGGCGTAGATTCGTCGAATGGGATCAAAACGAGATTGCCGTTGTTCCCGATTTTCATAAGCGAATTTTGTTTAGCGATGAAGCGCCCTTCTGGTTGAATGGCTACATCAACAAACAAAACTGCCTCATTTGGAGTGAAGCTAATCCACAAGTGTATGTCGAAACACCGTTACATCCAGAAAAACTGACTGTTTGGTGCGCTTTATGGGCTGGTGGAATCCTTCTTCAAAAACGATGAAGGCCCCCAACGTTACAGTCAATGGTGATCGGTATAGAGCCCTGATTACTAACTTTTTCATTCCTGAAATGAACAATTATGATGTCCAGGAGCTGTGGTTCCAACAAGACGGCGCAACATGTCACACAGCTCGTGCCACAATTGATTTATTGAAAGGCACGTTTGGTGACCGGTAATTTCACGTTTTGGATCTGTGAATTGGCCTCCAAGATCTTGAGATTTAACACCACTGGACTATTTTCTGTGGGGCTATGTAAAGTCATTGGTCTATGCGGATAAGCCACAAACGCTTGACCATTTGGAAGACAACATTCGCCGTGTTATTGCCGATATACGGCCACAAATGTTGGAAAAAGCCATCGAAAATTGGACGTCCAGATTGGGCTACATCCGAGCCAGCCGTGGCAGTCATATGCCAGAAATCATATTTAAAATGTAATGCCACAAGATTATCTTTCGAATAAAAAAAATTGATGTCAATCGAATAAAACATCTTTGTTTTATTGCAATTTAAAGTTCTATACCTCTAAAAAACACCCTTTATAATTAGCAAAAATCTACCTTTTAGAAAAAATAACCCATAAAGAATAGAGATAAAAACTACGCACAAAGTGTTTTTTTTAATTGAAACAGTATTTTTTTTAAATATCAGTTTCATGAAGGACGTGCTTTCTTGTTTTGCATTCATATTATAAAAAAATATTTCGATACTTTTTCACAACGCTTAAAATGTATTTATGTGTGGCAAGTCCCATGGTCGTTACATTATTTTTATAATTCTAACACCGTAAATAAAAGAAATTTAATTTTATATATATATATATATATATATATATATATATATATATATATATATATATAAAAAATGGGCTTCATATTATAAATTTTTTTTTCTTATTAGATATACCTTAAAAAAATAAATTGTAAAATATTTAGTTTCGAGGCGCACAAAATTAACTCAAGTTTAACATTTTTCTTGATTTTTTAGTCTAGAAAAGGATAACCGTTGAAAAAATGTTTACTTTTTTGTATATATATTGGAAGCCAGACTATATACATTTTGAAATTATGATGTCTCTAAGTTTTTACTTCTCGTACTGGAAAAATATTCTTTTGTGGTGCGTTTTAATTAAGTTATTCTACACATGAAAATGAATTATCTCCTCAAACGTCACTATTATCTTATTATCCAATTTTTAGTTTTGACATACGCATGGGGAAATATTCTATTTTTTATTTAAAATAAAGATATCAACTCATTACTCACATAATGTTTGCATTTTGCGAGCCAATAAATTATAAAATCGCTAAGTTAATTTTAAGAAAGGAAATTTTTTCCTGTTTATAATTTCTAAGATTTTGAAAATAAATTTAAATTATAAATAACTTTGTGTGTTTTTGTTTTTATATATTTTCCCCCCAAAACAAGTAAATTTTAATTAATTTTCCTAGGAGTCAATAAGTATTGGTTCTGAGTAAATGCAATTAAAAGAAAGGCTTTTATAATTTACCATGATTTAATTTTCTAAAAAATATGGATTGTAGAAAGAGTTTTTTTTTTAAAAAAAATGCATTATATAATGACAATTTTATTGGGCAGTATAATCCCACGTTTCAAAAGTGTTAAAAAATTAAAAAGTACCTAGTTGCTAGTTTCAAAATTTTAATAACGGTTTTTTTATTTTTAATTTCCTTCTTAACAATTTTCAAGTTTATTTTTACTCTAAATATAAGTGTTTTCAAGTAATTTTAACTGACATTAGGGGTATATAACTATGGGATTTTTAAAATATTAATTTCACAAATATAGAAAACTTTTCTTTTGATATTTCTAGTTCTTCAAAATACACAAAATATCTTCATATGCTCTAACGATATATGATAGTTTGTCTTTTAGTATCTTCACCTTAATTTTATCATGAGTTTCTCATCATTCTCGAGTTCATTATGTTCTTCATTACCTAATGATTTCATTTTACGCGTTTAATCTGAAAGAAAAACCTTTTAGTTTTAATAAATAGCAATTCATTTTGTGATTAAGTCTAAAAAACAAATCAATTTCAAATTCGGCCAAGAATTGACTCTTACCCTTTTTAAAATGTTTTACGATAAAATATTTTGATGTCACTTTATACACAAATATCTATAAATTAAGGATAATGAAGTTCAGGCAAAGAAAGAGACAGAAGCAAAACAAATTTGACTTATTTGTAAAGTCTATTTATTAAACAAAAGGCAAAGAGCAAAAAAGATGCTATATGTTTGACATAATTAATAAAATATGCGATTTTTACTCATTTCAAAAAAGAACCTGATTACAAAAAACAGTATAACATGGTTAGTATGATGGTTAAAACAGAGTATGTCTTCTGGACGATGCAATACAGGTCTTACAACGCCTAGGCATGCTGAGTATCAAATTATCAATCTGATCTTGGGGAATATTACACCACTCATCAAGCAATGCCCTCCGAAGTTCCGGTAAACAGGTGGGAGGGAGTTGACGGGCTGCAATTCGTCGGCCAAGCATATCCCACACATGCTCTATTGGATTCAAGTACGATAAGTATGCTGGCCAATCCATACGGGTGATATCCACCGATTGAAGGCATTCGTCTACAATGTTTGCACGGTAAGGGCGGGCGTTGTCATCCATTAACAGAAATTCAGCACCCATGGCGCCCCGAAACAAACGTACATGTTTTTCCAGAATGACATCCTGATAGATGTGTCCTGTCATCGTTACACTCTGAACATGCAGGTCAGTTCTGGAACGAAGAATAATTCCTCCCCAAACGAGCCATCCAGCATCACCGTAACGGTGTCGTTCAATGGTGTTCTCTTGGTGGTAACGAGTACCTGGCACAGTCCATATTAAAGTCCGGCGAGAATCAGACTGCAAACTAAACCTGGACTCGTCGGAAAACATCACACAAGACCACTGTTGTGGTCTCTACAATACATGCTCTCTACTCCAGGATAATCGCAGGTGACAGTGAGTTGCGGTAAGTGGAACACATCTGACAGGCCTACGAGCATATAGACTAATGTGCCCTAAATATCTGTATACGGTCTGCCTTGAAACTGTCGTACCGGTAGCTGAAGAAAGCTAACGAGACAGGTCTGATGCTGTGCTCCGTCTGTTTCTTTTGGCAGTAACTGCCAAATATATATATATACCGGTCCTCATTTGGCGTTGTAAGTCGGGGGCCGACCTGTGCTGTAACATCTACTCACATTACCATCATCTTGGAATCGTTGCCAAAGCCTGGAGATGACACTCTGGGCGATTCCAAGTTCCTCGGATACTTCCAGCTGGGTACGTCCACATTCCAGTCGTCCAATAATTCTACCACATAAAAAATCATCCAAATGCTTCCTTAGTGCCATAACTATGCGGTTATTGCACTGAAAGGCTTTTAAAGTGCTTGTGAATAATTTTACTTCTTTGCCTCCATTCCTTATATACTCCTCTCTTACACTCTCGTCATTGTGACGTACTATCCACGCCATCTGGTGGTTTCCTGTAATTTGCATATTCTTCTTCAAGATGTGTGTGATAGTTTTATAGGTGAAATTTTTATTTTAGAGTTCAATTTCTGTGTGATTTTGAATTATCCTTAATTTATGGACATGAGTGTATTAGTCCCTATTATATGCCTTACAATTACCTTTCTCAATACTTTAAATCTTTCTGCTCTTTTGAATTTCAAAATTTAATTTATGAAGTGAATACCGTTTTATCAAACATAAAGAGTAATTTTATGTTGCGAAATTTCAATATGTTGATTTATTTTATTTTCTTTTAGCTTAAGCAGTCTTACATTTCTTTCTTTACCTTACAGCTAAAAAATACAAAAATACTTTTGTTGAATTAAAAAAAATCAAGAAATCAAATAATTTCACCCATATCTTAGAAGGCTCTAGCAATATTCGTAATACAGAGTTTGATATTTGTTTATACCATTAGTTGAGGTACGATTTAGTTTTACATTTATTAAAACTTCAATTTGGTTTCTTCACACTTTTTAGCAAAAAAAAAAAAATTGTATAGATTTTTATGGCATTTTAATTAGGAGGCAAATATATTTTTAATTAATTTCTAGTTCTTTCCTAACAGAATTTCTTCTCCATTGAGGCAATTGGAAAGTCCTGCGCACTTCAGTGGAGCCCATCCCACGTTGATATCCAGGGGAACGAGTTGGCCAACTGTCTTGGTAATGAGCCTCAACCTCTCTATATTACGATTTTTGATGGCAACGTAGTTCCTAAACAGAAATTCTGCGCAAACCCTTTGAAAAATTTCTCACTGTCAGAATTAGACTACAACGGTAAGTTAACGACAACTATAACTTAAGAACAAAAACCATAACTATGAACAAAACACTTCAAAGCATGGAGATCCTGCCTGATTGATCAAGAACGTATATGTGGAGAGCGCGCACTGCCCGGGCACGCAGCTGGATCACAAACAGTTTTCTACCTTCCCTTCCATTGTTCGTGCCCTTTTCAATATTGTCACATGGATACATTATGCACATGCAAGATCGAGGACATTGCCAATACAGTGACTTCCGCCTTTGGCACTTTCTAATTTTTATCATCGTTTCTGCCTGTGCACTTTGCACACACGACAACGATAGAAGTTCTTTCAGATTCTTATATATATATAAATGCCTGGATAACTTAACTTTTATTTTCCGTTACGTCTTCAAGTCTACAATTAAACACCGAATTATTTCTACGAACAGATGGTCCAAACAGAACACTTTTAATCCCAAATCATTATTTTTATTACCCCATATGTCATCCTTAACTTTCAAGTGTAACACATTTCTTTAAAGGGAGTACTTAACAATTCTGGACAAAAGTGGTAAAGCCCCTTAGACTTCACTTTGGAGTCCTTTGTCTCTCAGCGACAGACGTATAGATTGCTCTATGAATAAAACTGTTTTTAAAAAAGCTTGGTATTGACAAGAAACATGTCATATATATACACTCTATAACAAAAAAAAGGACCAACCAAGAATGAGTTGTCCGATAGAGACAAAAATTGGTGGGTAGCAAGATTATGTACACAATAAAAATCATTAAAATTTCAGAAAAATTGAATGATTTCTTTCAAAGTTACATCATTCCAAAGTAACGAGTTCAATAAGCTGTCGACCCACCTATAGTCTGGATACAAGCCGCCACACAACGTGACAAAGCACCCTGATGTATTTCTTGCCAAATTTGCTCCAATTGTCGTGCCAGGTCATCAACATTCCCTAGTCAATGCAGTCGCCTTCTCATCATATCCCACACATGCTCGATTGGAGAGAGAACTGGTGATCTGGCTGGCCAAGGAAGTGTTTGTGAAGCTGTAAGACAGTTCATAGCAACACGTGCTGTATGAGGTCTGGCATTATCTTGCTGAAAAATAAGACGAAAGGAACGGTAACGAAACAGTTCTCAGAATGTCGTCGACGTACCGCTCTGCTGTAAGTGTGTCTCTAATGACGCTTAAAGAGGTCCGGGTGTTGCACGTTGCCCTGGGCGTCTCAAGACACGTCTTCGATGATCGTCAGAACACAGTAGGAAGCGAGATTCATCGCTAAACACTATACGTCCCCAGTTAGCGGGATTTATACCTGATCGAGTCAGGCACCACTGTAATCTGGTGTGACATTGTACAGACATGAGTAGCATAGCGGTAGGTACGAGCTTACATTTCACTGTATCAGCCGTCTGTGAATGGTCATGGTGGACATTCGTGCGTGGGTCACACGTCTGGTGCTTGATAACGATGTATAAGGCGCTGGGACAACTGATCTGACAATCAATCTGTCCTCCTGATGTGCTGTAGCCCTAGGTGGAGCACTACCATCATGACGCTGAAATCTGACATTGTCCACCCATTCTTGCTAGCATCTTCTAATGACTGCATTGCTTCGACCCATATGACGAGCGAGTCTCCGATTTGCCCAACCTGCCTCTTTCAGTCCAATGATACGACCTCTTTCAAACTCTGACAGTTACTCTTAATGAGGTCGAATCCTGCGGCGAGGCGTTTTCTTAGTCGTTGAAAGGTATCCTAAATCGCAATTCAATAGAAATTTTGACCATCAGATTGAGAATCACTTCTTATAGACACCTACTGAATTGACAGTTCCGATGCGCTGTAGCTCCCGCTATTCATTCAATGGACCCCAAATTTTAATCATTTGCATGTTTGGTACAAATGCCTTTGTATTCGAAATTTCATTACAATCCTGCAACTACTGCTTGGTACGTCGTTTTTTTGTGTTATAGTGTATATATATGTATTAAATTTTTTTAATGTAAAAGTTACGTAGTCATTGCGTTAAAAATGTTCTTGAATGTGTGTTTTTCGAAGATCCTTCTATGCAATGAGATTCCTGTGTTCTAAAATAACTCATTTTCATTTCGAATTTTTGTTTAGTATCTAAATATAGATCTAAAGAAATTGCAAAACTAATGTCTTTATAAAAATGCATTAGCTTATTTTAACAAAAAAAATTTCAAAAACATTATTCTGCACCTAAAAACAAGACCAAGCATCATTTAAATATAATTCACCAAAGAAACAATGAAAAATTATATTTTGGTTAGTTAAATATTTAATATGCAAATATAAATAACCGCAGCCCTTAGAGAAAAATTAAAAAAGTAGCTTAGTACAGTTTAATACTATGTGATGTAATGCATTATACAGTTCCGTAATAAAAATTTATAACATGCTTAAACATTTATGAAACAAGACATACGGAATGAAAATTCTAATGTATAAATCCCTGAACATTTTCCTGGAATTTTTTTAAGATAAAAATTTAAATACAGTCAAAAAGTTTAAAAATTCTAAACACCGCTAACCGTTATACAGCGTTTCTCTGAAAAAAAAATTATTATTTTAATTCAAAGTTTGGCAAACGTTTTCTGAAAAACGATTATTATTATTAATATACACATGTTCTGTGATGTTTTGTTGTAGTGTGAATATTATATTCTCGACATTTCAATTTATTGTTTATAATTTCTTTGAAATACATTTTTATATATGTATTATATATTTTCATGTTATATATTTTTTATTTACTGCGTACGATAAAAAGATATTAAATAAAAATCCATGTATTTAGTTCAAAAGATGCGACTTTAGATGTGTCAAATAAAAATTGGAATTATTAAAGCCATATATTTAATAGCACAGATTTTTTTTCTCATTGTCCTTTTTAATAATATTCTTGTAAATACAAAATAAAAATATTATGACAACAATTTTTATAAGATATACTAAAAAAATTTATAAATTAATCAAAGAAAAACTGTGTTTGCATCTTAAACTTTAAAAAAAATCTAATAAAATTATTGATTTCCATTGTGTTTCACAAAAATATATAACGAGTATTTATATTATTATTTTTTTCACTCTGTCCGTATTATTTCTAAAGTTGAGTACACGATTCCCAAAACACAATCATAAAAGTTATCATACATCGAAATTTTTTATAAAGGTTGATTATAACAATGGACTAAATTCATTATGGTCACATGATAGATGCAATCAAGTGTTCTCCATTGAATTCAAACCCGACATTACACTTGTTCTTGTTGTTCTACTTATAAACTTTGGATAAAATTTCAAATTTTATAATTAGATAATGATTTTCAAACATTAAATTTCTTCATAATATGTTTTTAAATTTTAAAAAAATTTATTCTAAACTTGTACTTTTAAATCAAGTGCGTTTCGATTATTTATGTGCGTTATTATTGTTGATAAATATGCGTAATTTAAAAGAAAAATACTTCAATAAAAGTAAAAGTTGGCGACAGTGAAACGCATGAGCTGTTTGGCTGAAAAGACGCGATTTTATTTGTCATGTGATTATGACGTCCCATATGAATTTATGTACATGATGGCAGTTATCATGTGACTATGACATCACATGAGTTTAGACCAGAGATACTCAAACTTTTTTCCCGCCTGGCCGCATACACATGACGGATATTTCACGCGGGCCACATACGTACACATGATAGTTATTTCACGCGGGTCACAACATGCGGATAATGGAAAAGCAGACTATAAGACCAAAGCAACATTGACAAACAAAATTGATCAAAATATTAAAACTTATTTTTGCCCCTTTTATTTTAATACTATATTAACTTTTCTATCGAACACACAAATATTTATTTTTATGAATTATTGCTGAGTTGGGAAAGATATATTTCACGTATTGGAAACTACGCAAATATGTTTTTCCTGGGAAAGATAACGTTAAATAATGTGATTGTGAATAACAAAATTCTTCTAAACATTTAACTATTTCAAAACTATTTGTAACATGCAAATTGTTCAAAAAACATATTGAAAAATTTTAGGATTCCCAGAAATATAAACATACTGGATAAACAGTTTTATTCTAAATTTAATACCACTTAAGCCATGAAAAAATGTATTCATATATTTTTTTTATAAAATATACAGAGTCGAATAACGAGCTTAAATGGAAAATATATCGCAATATAAAACGAAAGGAAAGACAGCAACACAATACAATTTTCCGCTTTTTCAGTTCATAAAAAAAGATTTTTTGGAATTCAATAAGAACTATAGGAAAATCCAGCACTCAAACTATTCTATGCATCTCTTTTTTTATGTGAATAAATATCTTTTAAATAAAATATATTTTTCTTCTTACCTTATGATTTTGAGGGGAAAAAGAAGAGAAGAAACCAACCAAACTGAGAAAACAAAAGAAAAAGTTCAAATCTAATGCATAACATAGGTTAAAAATTGCTATATTCCGTTTTTGCCCTGAGGGACCTCTATTCTTTTCCTGTACCTTGTGAATAACATCTATATCCCGCAGAAAATCTCAATTTTTAAAGTACAATCATCCTCCGTATCTGAATTCTACGAAGGATATCTGCGATATGTCGGAGATAAAAAAAAAGAAGGAAGCGCCGGGGGATGTGAATTTTTTAAAGGATTTAAATTGGCTAGATGCAATAACATATCACATCCACGAAAACATCCGCAATATATTTATGACAGCGTTTTCATATAAATCGTAAAATAAACAATGTAGTTCAATATATCAAAGGACATCTTTTTATTGCTTGATTTTTTTCACACGTGAATTATTCCGCTAAAACAAAATCATGGATGTCTGAATCTAAACAAATAGAGAAGATACATTCATTCCTTTGCTCCGAAACGATTTCTTTTCTTCGACATTTTGCTTTTTGTTTATCTTCCTTTCAGAGTGCTGAAATAGATTTGTTTACACAGATGCAATGTTGTACTGAATAACTTACTTAGGTTATTCAAAGAAGAAACTCTAAGAGTATATGTGTGCTAATTGGTTACGAGTTCTTAAGGGTACTAGGACATGCTCGAAAGAGTAAAATACCAAAAATAAGACTTTGTTTATGGGACAAAACAAACTTTTTTTCAAAATTTCCAATAGAACTTAGATTTTTTTGTGATCTTATATATATATAATAAAGATGCTTTAATCATTCTGTATAAATACAAAATTAATTTTTTAGCTAAAAAGTTATTTTTCTGTTTAATTTAAGTTGGACATAATTTTTGAGATCTCATAATAGGTACCATTTAGGTACCATTTTTAGGTACCATTTTTCAAAAACTTATCTTTTAAATATGTAAAATATTTTTTTACACATTAATAAAATGATACATAAAATATAGTTAGCCTGTTTCTTTAGTAAAATATTAAGATAGTTTCTTTAAAAAATTATAAAACTTTGTAATTTTGAAAATCCCCCCCCCCCTTTTCCACACAAAAAACTATTTTTTTTAAAAAAAGTTTCCTACATCAACTTGAAAAGAAACAGGTTCAGGCACAGGATACCTGTATAGAAGTATAAAAAATTTGGAACTAGATTCTTATAAGTGTACCATGTTATTTAAGTCTTTTTAAAGGTGTAACTAAAAGCAAAAAATTATGCTTTGGAGAAAAGAGAAAAACTAAACATTTGTTTACAATTTTGTCTCAATTACTTTTTCATATTTTAAGATTATTTTGTCAGCGGACATTAAAATGTTATACATTTTCAGATTCAGAAAAATACTCACTATTTTTTAATACTAAAATTTAAAAATCGATTTTTTCAATGTGTATGATGTCCTGATACTTTTAACACATTGTTAAATTTTATTTTAGCGTTTTTTTTTTGGTTTATAAATGTTTCTAATGTGGGAATGATTTAATTTTTTTTAATTACATTATATATAATTTGATTCTGATATGTTAAACATTTCCTTTCATTTTTGTTATTTAGATATAATGTATATTCTGGCGCATAACGCGTACTTTAAACACACAAAAAGGATCGAAATGCCCGGATGCGAGTTATACGATGTATATATATAAAAAAATGATAGGTTAAAAAGTATAAAAAGAGATCCACATAAGAAGTAAGATTTCTGTATATATTTAAACACTATTTATTTAATAGAAATGCCATACCATGTGAACCTTCATTATTGGATAACATGAAAAATTCGGCATATTTTTTTCTCCCATTATACTTCTAGGCATACCATCGAATTCTGTTACATCTGCACCATCACTGTTATCCTGATGCACATAAACAAATAATAATCTTCCATTTGACCTATATTGTTAGATATTGTTACAAATTTTGTATAAAATAGTGTAAATATTTATATTTGGGTGTGTAATATGTTTATGTTACTCTATGCTGTACTTATTTTATGTTAAAATTGTAATATTCACAATCAACGCTGTTCCTTAGATTATAATGGCGATTTAAAGAAAACTTGGCAAAGTCTTGGTGATAGAGCCAAGTTGGCATCAATTTTGGTAACTTTGTGGGAATCCCCCTGGATTCCACCCTGGACAACAAGATTGAATTGTGGCAAAGAACGACCAGTCGACATTTTTACAATAACAAATTATATTTATTCACTTGAGTCAATTATCAACCATCTAATTACAAAGATTTATCAAGATGTCTACGTCAATGTGATTGACCCTTACTATTAAATTAAATCACGAAATATGATACTTGTCAAATATTAAATTCAATATCGAACGGGACTACCGGAATAAGAGGACCGAGAGATACACGCGAACTGAATGTGACTTGCATTCATTAACTTCCCACTAACTTTATTATATATTTACTCTTATGATCTGATAATCTTGATTTAAACCTCACCTGCCTTTTACTTCCTCACTTTCCAGGCGGTTCCAATTGTAGATCGCTGCCTAATGATCAGCGAGAAGCTAATCGCACAATCAACTTGAACCTTCTTAGAACTCCGTCAACCTATCTCTTGGCGTAATAGCCTCTACTGCTAACTTACAACACTCTCCTTAAATACTTTGACTAATTTGCATACCCCGGTTTCTTCTTTTATAGTTGGTTGGAAATATATGCGAATTTAGTCTCCAAAGACGCCCAAGAGTATTAGTGATAAAGTGCCGTACAGATTTGTCACAACTTGGTGACCATTTTGGTTGAGTTTGCGGCCCAATGGATTTTTCTGCAAATTAGTGAAGATATCTACTAATATCTATTCGCGTCATAGATCAAGATCTATGACGCGAGCGGATCTTTCCCGAAGGATCCGCGAGGCCTGCAAATAGGAAATAGCTCACCGAAACTGAGTTAGTATTGTTTTGACTAGCAATTAGTAGTCTTGCCGTGACCGTGAAAAGTCGAAAAGTGATTAGCTCGGCTTTTGAGTAGGATGAACGGTGCTTATGAATAATTTGTACATGCTCATATTTTAGACACTGATAGTTGTGTCTGAGCGCTATTGAAGGAGTGAAGACCATCTGAGATTTATTCTGTGAATTTTGCTGTGTATCCTGTATTTCATTGATTTTTCGGCAATACGTTTCCATCACTCCTGAAGTACTGTCTTGTTATTTGCGACTGATTTGCATAAAATCTTTGAAACTGTATCAAAGTAACAATATGTTTTAAATAACTTTTAAAATGGTTTAATTTTACAATACGAGCCTTTTGCATTGCATGCCTTTTTGACTCTCACACTATTTTTAGACTGGCATGAAGCACTTGTCGTCATTTTGTAAATATTTTTTCACTTTATAACATTCACATCCTTCTAACACCTCTTTTCTTGTGTTTGTCCTTTAATTCTAGGAATATTGCGTTGTTCAAATGCCTGGTATGATATTTTGAACATAGGACTTCAAAAGAGGAGATCATTGCCCATAAAAATTTAAGATTTCTTCAAAGAAGGGTGCGGTATATACAGTGAATATACCTAAAAGGTAAAGTATGCAGTTTTCAAGAACAAGTGCTCGTAATACGCCAGAATATACGATATTTCTTGAAATGACATGTAATAAGTTCAGTGATTTTGGTGTCAATATTTTACGTATTTTTTTTAATCTTTAGCTATGAATATTAAAAAAAAACTATTTTTTAATTTTTTAAATTTCTTAACTCGATTGAAAAAAAACTTTCTTTTTCCTTTGTAAGAAAACTCTTAAACGTATTTAAAATTATGAAAGTAATATCTGAATAGTAAATAATTTTTGAAAATGTAAGCCCATTTATATTAAATCAAAAAGATTAGTATTAAAACAATGTTTTTTCCTTTCATTCGAAGAAAAACAATGTCTTTGTTGTTTCCTTCCGAAGGGAAGGAATGAAAGGTGTCAGAGCCTGAGACAGGTTGGACTTTTAACGGTAGGTGGAGACACCACCTATCTCCACCTCCACAATTTAGGCATGAAACTAGAGGGCAAGGAAATATTCTCCAGCCTTCTGCTCTTGAGGTTTCTGCTTCGACAGCCCACAAGACCTTCGAACCCGCTGATTTAACGAGCACGTACTCCGAGGGCAGTTGGTGTCATCTGGCATCGAACCCAGGCCTTCCAGTCTGGAGACCGATGCTAAACCACTAGGCAACTCACGGCCCAACAATGTCATTGTATTTAATATATGAATCTAGTTTAATTAATATGATTTATGACTTGCTACTAAAACAAACCATTAAACAAGTTAATGTTCATTTAAAAAAATTTGCTTTCAAAAAAATTGAAATACAGATTTTTTACAATAAAAAAAAAAATGTATATGTTTATTTTAACTGAATACATTGCACTTACATGTCATTCATTTTGTGTGTGTGTGTGTGTGTGTGTGAGATACCTTTATGTAGGATCCAATAATTCTCAAGACAACTCCACGCAGTCTTCGCGCGCAGGCGCAGCTAAGTAAAAGTAGAACTGAAACTGAAAAATTTAAAACATTAAAAAGAGAAGGAGAAGAGAGAACGAGAGAGGTGCGCGAGCAGGCGTTACCTTCTGCATATCATTGTCAAACTAATCTACCTTTTTAATCAATTTTTGTTTAATGTTAAATAAACCATAAGAAAGACAAACGTTTTGGACCCCTTGTTGTCTCCCACATTTATATCATAATATAAATCGAGTTTTCCCCCCGGAAATAGGGAAGGAAAACTTTAGAAATAGAAAAGTTAAATGTTTATTAAGTTAGGATTTTGACGGGAAAAATGCTTTTATTAAATGATATATTTATAAAAAAGGATATACATATTTTCCAAAAAAAATGCTTAAAATGTAATGACAGCGGCTATATTTTGAAGATTTCTTACAAGTATTAAAAATAATGGGAAATTATAAAAATTTACTTGAAAGCTAAAAAAATATATATGTATTAATTAATCTCCTTCCTAAATATCAATCAATAAAAAAAAAGTTTGTATTTTCTATTTAAAGAGGAATAAGCTACAGATTTTATTGAAATACTAATCAAATGCGAAGCACATTTTCCTTTAAATTTTTCTAAATTGTGTTCAAAGCTGCATTAGTAAATAGATGCAAAAAGAAAATAATTAAATTTTAAAAAAAGATATTATAGTACTTAGAGAAAAAAGCGACCCTTGTAATCCGTCTACGAAATTAACAGGATGAAGTGAATGAAACAAATTAATTCCATAAAAACATCTTAATTATTCATTATTTAAAATAAAACTTTTTTTATTTCTCTTTATTAAGTCATTTAAAAAGGTTTCTAAATGTTTATTTTTTAAAATTTTTTTCAGAAAATTAGAGGGTAAAAAATGATAAATTAGGGCTTTATCAATAATAAATATTTGAATTACGAAAAGAAGGGGGTTTTTTTAGCATTCGAAACTGAAATAACTCTTTTTTTATCCTAAATCTGTTTTCAACTACTTTTTTTTATATTAAACGATGTGATGTTATCGTATCAGTATTTTTGTAAATAATGAATTATAGTAAATTAAAAATAAAAGAAAATTAATATTGCGCAACCTCTTTTTATTTAAATGTATATTGTTCTTCGAAAAATATTAAATTTAAAAAATTAGACAGATCGTATGACTTAAAAGAAAAAGTTATGTATATTTCACTGGATTTTTTTTCAAATAATTAGGATTAGTTTCTAATTGTTATCATTTAAAAATGAGTAATTTGAATTGTAGTGTAAAACTTTTTAAGGAAAGATTGTTATTGTCATTAATGAAAAATTCTAAATCCTAAAAAATAAATCGTTATAGTATTTTTTTTTCAAGCCCAAAATTACGATTCTTTGTCTTCCAACTAGTTTTTATCAATTGCTTACTCTCAAACGAAAGGAACGAGAAAAAAAGAAATGATCAAAAATAAATGTTAACGATATTTTATAAATTGTATTTATAGTTTTTTTATTTTCTCCATACGTGAATGCGTGAATGATTATTTTATTTTTACCTCTGTATTTTTTTGTGCTCTCTTCGAGCCGTTGATATGTATTCCTTAAAAAATTTAAAAATTTCATTTAGTGTTAGTCTTAAACTTTTTGTTTTGATATTCTTTGACTGGTAACATAAAAACGAATTTCAAAATAATGAAGCCAAAAAATTTATCATTTCATGTAGAGATCAACAGAAAATGGAAGAAAAAAATTCGGAGAATTCAATATTTAAGTCATTTCATACTATATGCATTAAGACTACACTGTACCCTAAAAAATTCACTTTTACCGAAAAAAATTTTTTTGCATGTTTTGGTGGCCCATATCATTCAGATGCTGCCACGAAATTTCAGATCTGTTAGCAAATTAGTTTTTAAGATATTTGAAGTTTTATGAGCTATGGTTTAGGTTTCGGTTTCCTTTTAAATAATTTTTTTACACTTAAGTTGAATTAATTAAAAATATTTTTGAGTTTTTAGTTTGAAATAGTTATTAATTCCAATTTTCATTACTAAAATCATTTCTGCTTGATTATATTTTGAGTTTTCTGAGTTCTCATAATTAATTAATAAAGATTAATTTCATGGCCAATTTTTGCTTTAAAATAGTTTATATAACTTAAAAAGTTTATCATTAATTTTTTCCTGTAGAGAAAATGCCATGGCAAATGCATTCTGGGTTTCTGTGAGAAACAATATTTTTGAAGAGATGGAACACTCACTACTGAAAATGATGGATCTAAAATCAGTCCTCAGCTGATTCTGCAATTAGACTTCCGAATACAAGTATTCCGAATTCAAATGCTGCAGATATAACTGAATATTTCCTTGATGTACCAAACTACATTATACTAAACATATTGTAGTACTATATTTTTAGTATTTTAAAGTCGTGTACGACAAGAGCTAAAACTTCCTAAACTGCCCCAATTTAAAACTGAAAAAATTAAATTTTATGAGCAAACCTGAATATTTTTAGCTTAAGTTAGTATCATTATTATTTTGTACATAAATACTTCATGTTTCAAAACGATTGTGAAATATTAGATTAATATAAAAGCTGAATAAACTGACGTCTTAACAAATGTTATCAATATTATGCAAAAATATATTTTGAATTAAAAATATACTTTTCAGTCATATTTAATAAAAATAGAGTTTTAATGTAGAACATACATTGGAAAATAACATATTAAAAAATTAGAGTTTTACGGGCATTATAAGTTTTTGTTTTATGACTTTACAAACTTTAAATGAGTTTTTCTCAGACTTTTAATTTTGAAGGTATAAGTGTTTTCTAATCCCTAAGGCTTTTTTCCTGTTCAAGATAGAGCCTTGAATTTTTTTGTATATACTCCCAAATGTATGTTCTACAAAATTTAGTATGGATTTAGGGCTGAGAACTCTAGTTATTTTTCTAAAAAATGCTAAAGTTGATATTTTAAAAATTTTCGTGTTTTTTCCACGTTTTTCTAGAAAAATAATTATTAAAAATCAACAAGGAAATAGATTTTCAAATCCATACTAAATATTGTTTGTAATAATCTAAGAATCGTAAATAACTTAAAATTACTAAAAAAATTTAAAAATTGAGTATTTTATAAGAGTTTGAAAAAACTTCAAAAATTCCTAATTTTTTAAAATTGTAAAATAATGGCTGGTCAAACTGACTTTTTGCTTACAGAGAATCAGCTTAATAATATAATCTAAATATAAAACATCAATTATTTTTACTGTAACTGTCTCCAAAAAATTTTTTTAAAAAGGGGTACCGTGTAGCGTTAAGTAACTGTAAAAAAAAGTCACTTTTATCCCTCCCAGTACAAATAATATTAACTTGTGCAGTTCATCTTGTAAAGATTACCTCTTCTCAAATAAATTTTTGCGTCTAAGATTTTGTAAAAACATGGAGAAAAAAAAGCAATCCTTAGTAGGTTCTAAATAGACTATTTTATAATTTTTTGATTAAGGAGCCTACCTAAAAACACAAATCATTAGACAAATCATATCTGTGTAATGAACAACTTTCACATTGGTGTGGATCTGATGTCGAATAACAATTGAGATAGTATTTATTAACCTAACTCTATTAGTTGAATATACACTTTTTATAAATTATAACTAAAAACTTATATTATTTCACTCACAAATTGTGATTAAAGAGCTATCGATAGCTTCGACAAATGAGTCTATGCAGAATGACCAATTCGAAAACTATCCAGAAGAGGTCAAAAGACAAACATA
>BMAU01006915.1:0-58068 GCA_019973935.1 Trichonephila clavipes | reverse complement strand
TATGTTTGTCTTTTGACCTCTTCTGGATAGTTTTTCGAATTGGTCATTCTGCATAGACTCATTTGTCGAAGCTATCGATAGCTCTTTAATCACAATTTGTGAGTGAAATAATATAAGTTTTTAGTTATAATTTATAAAAAGTGTATATTCAACTAATAGAGTTAGGTTAATAAACACTATCAACTGTTATTCGACATCAGATCCACACCAATGTGAAAGTTGTTCATTACACAGATATGATTTGTCTAATGATTTGTGTTTTTAGGTAGGCTCCTTAATCAAAAAATTATAAAATAGTCTATTTAGAACCTACTAAGGATTGCTTTTATTTCTCCATGTTTTTACAAAATCTTAGACGCAAAAATTTATTTGAGAAGAGGTAATCTTTACAAGATGAACTGCACAAGTTAATATTATTTGTACTGGGAGGGATAAAAGTGACTTTTTTTTACAGTTACTTAACGCTACACGGTACCCCTTTTTTTAAATTTTTTTTTGGAGACAGTTACAGTAAAAATAATTGATGTTTTATATTTAGATTATATTATTAACCTGATTCTCTGTAAGCAAAAAAAAAGTCAGTTTGACCAGCCATTATTTTACAATTTTAAAAAATTAGGAATTTTTGAAGTTTTTTCAAACTCTTATAAAATACTCAATTTTTAAATTTTTAGTAATTTTAAGTTATTTACGATTCTTAGATTATTAAAAACAACATTTAGTATGGATTTGAAAATCTATTCCCTTGTTGATTTTTAATAATTATTTTTCTAGAAAACGTGGAAAAACACGAAAATTTTTAAAATATCAACTTTAGCATTTTTTAGAAAAATAACTAGAGTTCTCAGCCCTAAATCCATACTAAATTTTGTAGAACATACATTTGGGAGTATATACAAAAAATTCAAGGCTCTATCTTGAACAGGAAAAAGCCTTAGAGATTAGAAAACACTTATACCTTCAAAATTAAAAGTCTGAGAAAAACTCATTTAAAGTTTGTAAAGTCATAAACAAAAACTTATAATGCCCGTAAAACTCTAATTTTTTAATATGTTATTTTCCAATGTATGCTCTACATTAAAACTCTATTTTTATTAAATATGACTGAAAATTATATTTTTAATTCAAAATATATTTTTGCATAATATTGATAACATTTGTTAAGACGTCAGTTTATTCAGCTTTATATTAACCTAATATTTCACAATCGTTTTGAAACATGAAGTATTTATGTACCAAATAATAATGATACTAACTTAAGCTAAAAATATTCAGGTTTGCTCATAAAATTTAATTTTTTTCAGTTTTAAATTGTGGCAGTTTAGGAAGTTTTAGCTCTTGTCGTACGACTTTAAAATACTAAAATATAGTACTACAATATGTTTAGTATAATGTAGTTTGGTACATCAAGGAAATATTCAGTTATATCTGCAGCATTTGAATTCGGAATACTTGTATTCGGAAGTCTAATTGCAGAATCAGCTGAGGACTGATTTTTAGATCCATCATTTTCAGTAGTGTTCCATCTCTTCAAAATATTGTTTCTCACAGAAACCCAGAATGCATTTGCCATGGCATTTTCTCTACAGGAATAAAATTAATGATAAACTTTTAAGTTATATAAACTATTTTTAAAGCAAAAATTGGCCATGAAATTAATCTTTATTAATTAATTATGAGAACTCAGAAAACTCAAAACATAATCAAGCAGAAATGATTTTAGTAATGAAAATTGGAATTAATAACTATTTCAAACTAAAAACTCAAAAATATTTTTAATTAATTCAACTTAAGTGTAAAAAATTATTTAAAAGGAAACCGAAACCTAAACCATAGCTCATAAAACTTCAAATATCTTAAAAACTAATTTGCTAACAGATCTGAAATTTCGTGGCAGCATCTCAATGATATGGGCCACCAAAACATACAAAAAATTTTTTTTTCGGTAAAAAGTGAAATTTTTAGGGTACTGTGTAGTCTTAATGCATATAGTATGAAATGACTTAAATATTGAATTCTCCGAATTTTTTCTTCCATTTTCTGTTGATCTCTACATGAAATGATAAATTTTTTGGCTTCACTATTTTGAAATTCGTTTTTATGTTACCAGTCAAAGAAGATCAAAACAAAAAGTTTAAAACTAACACTAAATGAAATTTTTAAATTTTTTAAGGAATACATATCAACGGCTCGAAGAGAGCACAAAAATACAGAGGTAAAAATAAAATAATCATTCACGCATTCACGTATGGAGAAAATAAAAAAACTATAAATACAATTTATAAAATATCGTTAACATTTATTTTTTGATCATTTCTTTTTTTTCTCGTTCCTTTCGTTTGAGAGTAAGCAATTGATAAAAACTAGTTGGAAGACAAAGAATCGTAATTTTGGGCTTGAAAAAATACTATAACAATTTATTTTTTAGGATTTAGAATTTTTCATTAATGACAATAACAATCTTTCCTTAAAAAGTTTTACATTACAATTCAAATTACTTATTTTTAAATGATAACAATTAGAAACTAATCCTAATTATTTGAAAAAAAATCCAGTGAAATATACATAACTTTTTCTTTTAAGTCATACGATCTGTCTAATTTTTTAAATTTAAACATTTTTCGAAGAACGATATACATTTAAATAAAAAAAGGTTGCGCAATATTAATTTTCCTTTATTTTTAATTTACTGTAATTCATTATTTACAAAAATACTGATACGATAACATCACATCGTTTAATATAAAAAAAGTAGTTGAAAACAGATTTAGGATAAAAAAAGAGTTATTTCAGTTTCGAATGCTAAAAAACCCCTTCTTTTCGTAATTCAAATATTTATTATTGATAAAGCCCTAATTTATCATTTTTTACCCTCTAATTTTCTGAAAATTTTTTAAAAAAATAAACATTTAGAAACCTTTTTAAATGACTTAATAAAGAGAAATAAAAAAGTTTTATTTTAAATAATGAATAATTAAGATGTTTTTATGGAATTAATTTGTTTCATTCACTTCATCCTGTTAATTTCGTAGACGGATTACAAGGGTCGCTTTTTTCTCTAAGTACTATAATATCTTTTTTTTAAATTTAATTATTTTCTTTTTGCATCTATTTACTAATGCAGCTTTGAACACAATTTAGAAAAATTTAAAGGAAAATGTGCTTCGCATTTGATCAGTATTTCAATAAAATCTGTAGCTTATTCCTCTTGAAATAGAAAATACAAACTCTTTTTTTATTGATTGATATTTAGGAAGGAGATTAATTAATACATATATATTTTTTTAGCTTTCAAGTAAATTTTTATAATTTCCCATTATTTTTAATACTTGTAAGAAATCTTCAAAATATAGTCGCTGTCATTACATTTTAAGCATTTTTTTGGAAAATATGTATATCCTTTTTTATAAATATATCATTTAATTAAAACATTTTTCCCGTCAAAATCCTAACTTAATAAACATTTAACTTTTCTATTTCCGAAGTTTTCCTTCGCTATTTCCAGGGGAAAAACTCGATTTATATTATGATATAAAGGTATCTCACATTAAAATGAATGACATGTAAGTGCAATGTATTCAGTTAAAATAAACATATACATTTTTTTTATTTTTATTGTAAAAATTCTATATTTCAATTTTTTTGAAAGCAAATTTTTTTAAAATGAACATTAACTTGTTTAATGGTTTGTTTTAGTAGAAAGTCATAAATCATATTAATTAAACTAGATTCATATATTAAATACAATGACATTGTTGGACCGTGAGTAGCCTAGTGGTTAGAGCATCGGCCTCCAGACTGGATGGCCTGGGCTCGATGCCAGGTGCCACCAACTGCCCTCCGAGTACGCACGGAGTACGTGCTCGTTAAATCAGCGGGTTCGAAAGTCTTGTGGGCTGTCGCAGCAGAAACCGCAAGAGCAGAAGGCTGGAGAATATTTCCTTCCCCTCTAGTTTCATGCCTAAATTGTGGAGGTGGAGATAGGTGGTGTCTCCACCTATCGTTAAAAGTCCAACCTGTCTCAGGCTCTGACACCTTTCATTCCTTCCCTTCGGAAGGAAACAACAAAGACATTGTTTTTCTTCGAATGAAAGGAAAAAATATTGTTTTAATACTAATCTTTTTGATTTAATATAAATGGGCTTACATTTTCAAAAATTATTTACTATTCAGATATTACTTTCATAATTTTAAATACGTTTAAGAGTTTTCTTACAAAGGAAAAAGAATGTTTTTTTTTCAGTCGAGTTAAGAAATTAAAAAAAAAATTAAAAAATAGTTTTTTTTTAATATTCATAGCTAAAGATTAAAAAAAATACGTAAAATATTGACACCAAAATCACTGAACTTATTACATGTCATTTCAAGAAATATCGTATATTCTGGCGTATTACGAGCACTTGTTCTTGAAAACTGCATACTTTACCTTTTAGGTATATTCAATGTATATACCGCACCCTTCTTTGAAGAAATCTTAAATTTTTATGGGCAATGATCTCCTCTTTTGAAGTCCTATGTTCAAAATATCATACCAGGCTTTTGAACAACGCAGTATTCCTAGAACTAAAAGACTGAAACACAAGAAAAGAGATGTTAGAAGGATGTGAATGTTATAAAGTGAAAAAATATTTACAAAATGACAAGTGCTTCATGCCAGTCTAAAAATAGTGTGAGAGTCAAAAAGGCATGCAATGCAAAAGGCTCGTATTGTAAAATTAAACCATTTTAAAAGTTATTTAAAACATATTGTTACTTTGATACAGTTTCAAAGATTTTATGCAAATCAGTCGCAAATAACAAGACAATACTTCAGGAGTGATGGAAACGTATTGTCGAAAAATCAATGAAATACAGGATACACAGCAAAATTCACAGAATAAATCTCAGATGGTCTTCACTCCTTCAATAGCGCTCAGACACAGCTATCAGTGTCTAAAATATGAGCATGTACAAATTATTCATAAGCACCGTTCATCCTACTCAAAAGCCGAGCTAATCACTATTCGACTTTTCACGGTCACGGCAAGACTACTAATCTCTAGTCAAAACAGTACTAACTCAGTTTCGGTGAGCTATTTCCTATTTGCAGGCCTCGCGGATCCTTCGGGAAAGATCCGCTTGCGTCATAGATCTTGGTATTAGTAGATATCTTCACTAATTTGCAGAAAAATCCATTGGGTCGCAAACTCAACCAAAATGGTCACCAAGTTGTGACAAATCTGTACGGCACTTTATCACTAATACTCTTGGGCGTCTTTGGGGACTGTAAATTCGCATATATTTGCAACCAACTACAAAAGAAGAAATCGGGGTATGCAAATTAGTCAAAGTATTTAAGGAGAGTGTTGTAAGTTAGCAGTAGAGGCTATTACGCCAAGAGATAGGTTGACGGAGCTCTAAGAAGGTTCAAGTTGATTGTGCGATTAGCGTCTCGCTGATCATTAGGCAGCGATCTACAATTGGAAAGTTTGATCCGCCTGGAAAGTGAGGAAGTAAAAGGCAGGTGAGGTTTAAATCAAGATTATCGGATCATAAGAGTAAATATATAATAAAGTTAGTGGGAAGTTAATGAATGCAAGTCACATTCAGTTCGCGTGTATCTCTCGGTCCTCTTATTCCGGTAGTCCCGTTCGATATTGAATTTAATATTTGACAAGTATCATATTTCGTGATTTAATTTAATAGTAAGGGTCAATCACATTGACGTAGACATCTTGATAAATCTTTGTAATTAGATGTTTGATAATTGACTCAAGTGAATAAATATAATTTGTTATTGTAAAAATGTCGACTGGTCGTTCTTTGCCACAATTCATATCTTGTTGTCCAGGGTGGAATCCAGGGGATTCCACAAAGTTACCAAAATTGATGCCAACTTGTCTCTATCACCAAGACTTTGCCAAGTTTTCTTTAAATCGCCATTATAATCTAAGGAACAGCGTTGATTGTGAATATTACAATTTTAACATAAAATAAGTACAGCATAGAGTAACATAAACATATTACACACCCAAATATAAATATTTACACTATTTTATACAAAATTTGTAACAATATCTAACAATATAGGTCAAATGGAAGATTATTATTTGTTTATGTGCATCAGGATAACAGTGATGGTGCAGATGTAACAGAATTCGATGATATGCCTAGAAGTATAATGGGAGAAAAATATGCCGAATTTTTCATGTTATCCAATAATGAAGGTTCACATGGTATGGCATTTCTATTAAATAAATAGTGTTTAAATATATACAGAAATCTTACTTCTTATGTGGATCTCTTTTTATACTTTTTAACCTATCATTTTTTTTATATATATACATCGTATAACTCGCATCTGGGCATTTCGATCCTTTTTGTGTGTTTAAAGTACGCGTTATGCGCCAGAATATACATTATATCTAAATAACAAAAATGAAAAGAAATGTTTAACATATCAGAATCAAATTATATATAATGTAATTAAAAAAATTAAATCATTTAAAAAAAAACGCTAAAATAAAATTTAACAATGTGTTAAAAGTATCAGGACAACATACACATTGAAAAAACCGATTTTTAAATTTTAGTATTAAAAAATAGTGCGTATTTTTCTGAATCTGAAAATGTATAACATTTTAATGTCCGCTGACAAAATAATCTTAAAATATGAAAAAAGTAATTGAGACAAAAATGTAAACAAATGTTTAGTTTTTTCTCTTTTTCTCCAAAGCATAATTTTTTGCTTTTAGTTACACTTTTAAAAAGACTTAAATAACATGGTACACTTATAAGAATCTAGTTCCAAATTTTTTATACTTCTATACAGGTATCCTGTGCCTGAACCTGTTTCTTTTCAAGTTGAAGTAGGAAACGTTTTTTAAAAAAAATAGTTTTTTTGTGTGGAAAGGGGGGGATTTTCAAAATTACAAAGTTTTATAATTTTTTAAAGAAACTATCTTAATATTTTACTAAAGAAACAGGCTAACTATATTTTATGTATCATTTTATTAATGTGTAAAAAAATATTTTATATTTAAAAGATAAGTTTTTTGAAAAATGGTACCTAAAAATGGTACCTAAATGGTACCTATTATGAGATCTCAAAAAATTATGTCCAACTTAAATTAAACAGAAAAATAACTTTTAGCTAAAAATTAATTTTGTATTTATACAGAATGATTAAAGCATCTTTATTATATATATATAAGATCACAAAAAAATCTAAGTTCTATTGGAAATTTTGAAAAAAAGTTTGTTTTGTCCCATAAACAAAGTCTTATTTTTGGTATTTTACTCTTTCGAGCATGTCCTAGTACTCTTTAAGAACTCGTAACCAATTAACACACATATACTCTTAGAGTTTCTTCTTTGAATAACCTAAGTAAGTTATTCAGTACAACATTGCATCTGTGTAAACAAATCTATTTCAGCACTCTGAAAGGAAGATAAACAAAAAGCAAAATGTCGAAGAAAAGAAATCGTTTCGAGCAAAGGAATGAATGTATCTTCTCTATTTGTTTAGATTCAGACATCCATGATTTTGTTTTAGCGGAATAATTCACGTGTGAAAAAATCAAGCAATAAAAGATGTCCTTTGATATATTGAACTACATTGTTTATTTTACGATTTATATGAAAACGCTGTCATAAATATATTGCGGATGTTTTCGTAGATGTGATATGTTATTGCATCTAGCCAATTTAAATCCTTTAAAAATTCACATCCCCCGGCGCTTCCTTCTTTTTTTTTTTTTTTTTATCTCCGACATATCGCAGATATCCTTCGTAGAATTTAGATACGGAGGATGATTGTACTTTAAAAATTGAGATTTTCTGCGGGATATAGATGTTATTCACAAGGTACAGGAAAAGAATAGAGGTCCCTCAGGGCAAAACGGAATATAGCAATTTTTAACCTATGTTATGCATTAGATTTGAACTTTTTTTTTTTGTTTTCTCAGTTTGGTTGGTTTTCTTCTCTTCTTTTCCCCCTCAAAATCATAAGGTAAGAAGAAAAATATATTTTATTTAAAAGATATTTATTCACATAAAAAAGAGATGCATAGAATAGTTTGAGTGCTGGATTTTCCTATATAGTTCTTATTGAATTCCAAAAAATCTTTTTTTATGAACTGAAAAAGCGGAAAATTGTATTGTGTTGCTGTCTTTCCTTTCGTTTTATATTGCGATATATTTTTCATTTAAGCTCGTTATTCGACTCTGTATATTTTATAAAAAAAATATATGAATACATTTTTTCATGGCTTAAGTGGTATTAAATTTAGAATAAAACTGTTTATCCAGTATGTTTATATTTCTGGGAATCCTAAAATTTTTCAATATGTTTTTTGAACAATTTGCATGTTACAAATAGTTTTGAAATAGTTAAATGTTTAGAAGAATTTTGTTATTCACAATCACATTATTTAACGTTATCTTTCCCAGGAAAAACATATTTGCGTAGTTTCCAATACGTGAAATATATCTTTCCCCAACTCAGCAATAA
Source organism: Trichonephila clavipes (assembly GCA_019973935.1). NCBI lineage: Eukaryota > Metazoa > Arthropoda > Arachnida > Araneae > Nephilidae > Trichonephila > Trichonephila clavipes. The sequence continues at coordinate 49,577 of BMAU01006915.1, read as the reverse complement.
TTCATAAAAATAAATATTTGTGTGTTCGATAGAAAGTTAATACAGTATTAAAATAAAAGGGGCAAAAATAAGTTTTAATATTTTGATCAATTTTGTTTGTCAATGTTGCTTTGGTCTTATAGTCTGCTTTTCCATTATCCGCATGTTGTGACCCGCGTGAAATAACTATCATGTACGTATGTGGCCCGCGTGAAGTATCCGTCATGTGTATGCGGCCAGGCGGGAAAAAAGTTTGAGTATCTCTGGTCTAAACTCATGTGATGTCATAGTCACATGATAACTGCCATCATGTACATAAATTCATATGGGACGTCATAATCACATGACAAATAAAATCGCGTCTTTCAGCCAAACAGCTCATGCGTTTCACTGTCGCCAACTTTTACTTTTATTGAAGTATTTTTCTTTTAAATTACGCATATTTATCAACAATAATAACGCACATAAATAATCGAAACGCACTTGATTTAAAAGTACAGGTTTAGAATAAATTTTTTTAAAATTTAAAAACATATTATGAAGAAATTTAATGTTTGAAAATCATTATCTAATTATAAAATTTGAAATTTTATCCAAAGTTTATAAGTAGAACAACAAGAACAAGCGTAATGTCGGGTTTGAATTCAATGGAGAACACTTGATTGCATCTATCATGTGACCATAATGAATTTAGTCCATTGTTATAATCAACCTTTATAAAAAATTTCGATGTATGATAACTTTTATGATTGTGTTTTGGGAATCGTGTACTCAACTTTAGAAATAATACGGACAGAGTGAAAAAAAAATAATATAAATACTCGTTATATATTTTTTGTGAAACACAATGGAAATCAATAATTTTATTAGATTTTTTTTTTTTTTAAAGTTTAAGATGCAAACACAGTTTTTCTTTGATTAATTTAAAAATTTTTAGTATATCTTATAAAAATTGTTGTCATAATAATTTTATTTTGTATGTACAAGAATATTATTAAAAAGGACAATGAGAAAAAAAAAATCTGTGCTATTAAATATATGGCTTTAATAATTCCAATTTTTTATTAAGTCGCATCTTTTGAACTAAATACATGGATTTTTATTTAATATCTTTTATCGTACGCAGTAAATAAAAATATATAGCATGAAAAATATATAATACGTATATAAAAAAAATGTATTTCAAAGAAATTATAAATAATAAATTGAAATGTGGAGAATATAATATTCACACTACAACAAAACATCACAGAACATGTGTATATTAATAATAATAATCGTTTTTAAAAACGTTTACCAAACTTTTGAATTAAAATAATAATTTTTTTTTTCAGAAACGCTGTATAACGGTTAGCGGTGTTACGGTTGAATTAACTTTAGAATTTTTAAACTTTTTGACTGTATTTAAATTTTTATCCTAAAAAAATTCCAGGAAAATGTTCAGGGATTTATACATTAGAATTTTCATTCCGTATGTCTTGTTTCATAAATGTTTAAGCATGTTATAAATTTTTATTACGGAACTGTATAATGCATTACATCGCATAGTATTAAACTGTACTAAGCTACTTTTTTAATTTTTCTCTAAGGGCTGCGGTTATTTATATTTGCATATTAAATATTTAACTAACCAAAATATAATTTTTTCATTGTTTCTTTGGTGAATTATATTTAAATGATGCTTGGTCTTGTTTTTAGGTGCAGAATAATGTTTTTGAAATTTTTTTTGTTAAAATAAGCTAATGCATTTTTATAAAGACATTAGTTTTGCAATTTCTTTAGATCTATATTTAGATACTAAACAAAAATTCGAAATGAAAATGAGTTATTTTAGAACACAGGAATCTCATTGCATAGAAGGATCTTCGAAAAACACACATTCAAGAACATTTTTAACGCAATGACTACGTAACTTTTACATTAAAAAAATTTAATACATATATATACACTATAACACAAAAAAAAACGACGTACCAAGCAGTAGTTGCAGGATTGTAATGAAATTTCGAATACAAAGGCATTTGTACCAAACATGCAAATGATTAAAATTTGGGGTCCATTGAATGAATAGCGGGAGCTACAGCATCGGAACTGTCAACTCAGTAGGTGTCTATAAGAAGTGATTCTCAATCTGATGGTCAAAATTTTTATTGAGTTGCGATTTAGGATACCTTTCAACGACTAAGAAAACGCCTCGCCGCAGGATTCAACCTCATTAAGGTAACTGTCAGAGTTTGAAAGAGGTCGTATCATTGGACTGAAAGAGGCAGGTTTTGGGCAAATCGGAGACTCGCTCGTCATATGGGTCGAAAAACAATGTAGTCATTAGAAAATGCTGGCAAGAATGGGTGGACAATGTCAGATTTCAGCGTCATGATGGTAGTGCTCCACCTAGGGCTACAGCACATCAGGAGGACAGATTGATTGTCAGATCAGTTGTCCCAGCGCCTTATACATCGTTATCAAGCACCAGACGTGTGACCCACCCACGAATGTCCACCATGACCATTCACAGAAGGCTGATACAGTGAAATGTAAGCTCGTACCTACCGCTATGCTACTCATGTCTGTACAATGTCACACCATATTACAATGGTGCCTGACTCGATCAGGTATAAATCCCGCTAACTGGGGACGTATAGTGTTTTAGCGATGAATCTCGCTTCCTACTGTGTTCTGACGATCATCGAAGACGTGCCTTGAGACGCCCAGGGCAACGTGCCACACCCGGAACTCTTTAAGCGTCATTAGGGACACATCTTACGCAGAGCGGTACGTCGACGACATTCTGAGAACTGTTTCGTTACCGTTCTTTTCGTCTTATTTTTCAGCAAGATAATGCCAGACCTCATAGCACGTGTTGCTATGAACTTTGTCTTACAGCTTCACAAACACTTCCTTGGCCAGCCAGATCACCATTTCTCTCTCAATCGAGCATGTCTGGGATATGATGAGAGGCGACTGCATCGACTAGGGAATGTTGATGACCTGGCACGACAATTGGAGCAAATTTGGCAAGAAATACATCACGGTGTTTTGTCACGTTGTGCGGCGGCTTTGTATCAGACTATAGGTGGGTCGACAGCTTATTGAACTCGTTACTTTGGAATGATGTAACTCTGAAGAAATCATTCAATTTTTCTGAAATTTTAATGATTTTTTTGTATACATAATCTTGCTACCCACCAATTTTTTGTCTCTATCGGACAACTCATTCTTGGTGGGTCGTTTTGTTATAGAGTGTATATATATGACATGTTTCTTGTCAATACCAAGCTTTTTTAAAAACAGTTTTATTCATAGAGCAATCTATACGTCTGTCGCTGAGAGACAAAGGACTCCAAAGTGAAGTCTAAGGGGCTTTATCACTTTTGTCAAGAATTGTTAAGTACTCCTTTAAAGAAATGTGTTACACTTGAAGTTAAGGATGACATATGGGGTAATAAAAATAATGATTTGGGATTAAAAGTGTTCTGTTTGGACCATCCGTTCGTAGAAATAATTCGGTGTTTAATTGTAGACTTGAAGACGTAACGGAAAATAAAAGTTAAGTTATCCAGGCATTTATATATATATAAGAATCTGAAAGATCTTCTATCGTTGTCGTGTGTGCAAAGTGCACAGGCAGAAACGATGATAAAGTAGAAAGTACCAAAGGCGGAAGTCACTGTATTGGCAATGTCCTCGATCTTGCATGTGCATAATGTATCCATGTGACAATATTGAAAAGGGCACGAACAATGGAAGGGGAAGGTAGAAAACTGTTTGTGATCCAGCTGCGTGCCCGGGCAGTGCGCGCTCTCACATATACGTTCTTGATCAATCAGGCAGGATCTCCATGCTTTGAAGTGTTTGTTCATAGTTATGGTTTTTGTTCTTAAGTTATAGTTGTCGTTAACTTTTACCGTTGTAGTTTAATTCTGACAGTGAGAAATTTTTCAAAGGGTTTGCGCAGAATTTCTGTTTAGGAACTACGTTGCCATCAAAAATCGTAATATAGAGGTTGAGGCTCATTACCAAGACAGTTGGCCAACTCGTTCCCCTGGATGTCAACGTGGGATGGGCTCCACTGAAGGGCGCAGGACTTTCCAATTGCCTCAATGGAGAAGAAATTCTGTTAGGAAAGAACTAGAAATTAATTAAAAATATATTTGCCTCCTAATTAAAATGCCATAAAAATCTATACAATTTTATTTTTTTTTGCTAAAAAGTGTGAAGAAACCAGATTGAAGTTTTAATAAATGTAAAACTAAATCATACCTCAACTAATGGTATAAACAAATATCAAACTCTATATTACGAATATTGCTAGAGCCTTCTAGGGTATGGGTGAAATAATTTGATTTCTTGATTTTTTTTAATTCAACAAAAGTATTTTTGTATTTTTTAGCTGTAAGGTAAAGAAAGAAATGTAAGACTGTTTAAGCTAAAAGAAAATAAAATAAATCAACATATTGAAATTTCGCAACATAAAATTACTCTTTATGTTTGATAAAACGGTATTCACTTCATAAATTAAATTTTGAAATTCAAAGAGCAGAAAAGATTTAAAAGTATTGAGAAAGGTAATTGTAAGGCATATAATAGGGACTAATACACTCATGTCCATAAATTAAGGATAATTCAGAATCACACAGAAATTGAACTCTAAAATAAAAATTTCACCTGTGTGTGTAAAACTATCACACACATCTTGAAGAAGAATATGCAAATTACAGGAAACCACCAGATGGCGCGGATAGTACGTCACAATGACGAGAGTGTAAGAGAGGAGTATATAAGGAATGGAGGCAAAGAAGTAAAATTGTTCTGGCACTTTAAAAGTCTTTCAGTGCAATAACCATAGTTATGGCACTGAGGAAGGCTTGGATGATTTTTTATGTGGTAGAATATTGGACGACTGGAATGTGGACGTACCCAGCTGGAAGTATCCGAGGGAACTTGGAATCGCCCAGAGTGTCATCTCGGGCTTTGGCAACGATTCCAAGATGATGGTAATGTGAGTAGATGTTACTTCACAGGTCGGCCCCCGACACAACGCCAAATGAGGACCGGTATATATATATTTGGCAGTTACTGCCAAAAAGAAACAGACGGAGCACAGCATCCCGACCTGTCTCGTTAGCTTTCTTCAGCTACCGGTACGACAGTTTCAAGGTAGACCGTATACAGATATTTAGGGCACATTAGTCTATATGCTCGTAGGCCTGTCAGATGTGTTCCACTTACCGCAACTCACTGTCGCCTGCGATTATCCTGGGTAAAGAGCATGTATTGTAGACACCACAACAGTGGTCTTGTGTGATGTTTTCCGACGAGTCAGGTTTAGTTTGCAGTCTGATTCTCGCTGGACTTTAATATGGACTGTGCCAGGTACTCGTTACCACCAGAGAACACCATTGAACGACACCGTTACGGTGATGCTGGATGGCTCGTTTGGGGAGGAATTATTCTTCGTTCCAGAACTGACCTGCATGTTCAGAGTGTAACGATGACAGGACATATATCAGGATGTCCTTCTGGAAAAACATGTACGTTTGTTTCGGGGCGCCATGGGTGCTGAATTTCTGTTAATGGATGACAACGCCCGCCCTTACCGTGCAAACATTGTAGACGAATGCCTTCAATCGGTGGATATCACCCGTATGGATTGGCCAGCATACTTATCGTACTTGAATCAATAGAGCATGTGTGGGATATGCTTGGCCGAAGAAATTGCAGCCCGTCAACTCCCTCCCACCTGTTTACCGGAACTTCGGAGGGCATTGCTTGATGAGTGGTGTAATATTCCCCAAGATCAGATTGATAATTTGATACTCAGCATGCCTAGGCGTTGTAAGACCTGTATTGCATCGTCAGAAGACATACTCTGTTTAAACCATCATACTAACCATGTTATACTGTTTTTGTAATCAGGTTCTTTTTGAAATGAGTAAAACTCGCATATTTTATTAATTATGTCAAACATATAGCATCTTTTTTGCTCTTTGCCTTTTGTTTAATAAATAGACTTTACAAATAAGTCAAATTTGTTTTGCTTCTGTCTCTTTCTTTGCCTGAACTTCATTATCCTTAATTTATAGATATTTGTGTATAAAGTGACATCAAAATATTTTATCGTAAAACATTTTAAAAAGGGTAAAGAGTCAATTCTTGGCCGAATTTGAAATTGATTTGTTTTTAGACTTAATCACAAAATGAATTGCTATTTATTAAAACTAAAAGGTTTTTCTTTCAGATTAAACGCGTAAATGAAATCATTAGGTAATGAAGAACATAATGAACTCGAGAATGATGAGAAACTCATGATAAAATTAAGGTGAAGATACTAAAAGACAAACTATCATATATCGTTAGAGCATATGAAGATATTTTGTGTATTTTGAAGAACTAGAAATATAAAAAAAAAGTTTTCTACATTTGTGAAATTAATATTTTAAAAATCCCATAGTTACACATACCCCTAATGTCAGTTAAAATTGCTTGAAAACACTTATATTTAGAGTAAAAATAAACTTGAAAATTGTTAAGAAGGAAATTAAAAATAAAAAAACCGTTATTAAAATTTTGAAACTAGCAACTAGGTACTTTTTAATTTTTTAACACTTTTGAAACGTGGGATTATACTGCCCAATAAAATTGTCATTATATAATGCATTTTTTTTTAAAAAAAACTCTTTCTACAATCCATATTTTTTAGAAAATTAAATCATGGTAAATTATAAAAGCCTTTCTTTTAATTGCATTTACTCAGAACCAATACTTATTGACTCCTAGGAAAATTAATTAAAATTTACTTGTTTTGGGGGGAAAATATATAAAAACAAAAACACACAAAGTTATTTATAATTTAAATTTATTTCTCAAAATCTTAGAAATTATAAACAGGAAAAAATTTCCTTTCTTAAAATTAACTTAGCGATTTTATGATTTATTGGCTTGCAAAATGCAAACATTATGTGAGTAATGAGTTGATATCTTTTTATTTTAAATAAAAAATAGAATATTTCCCCATGCGTATGTCAAAACTAAAAATTGGATAATAAGATAATAGTGACGTTTGAGGAGATAATTCATTTTCATGTGTAGAATAACTTAATTAAAACGCACCACAAAAGAATATTTTTCCAGTACAAGAAGTAAAAACTTAGAGACATCATAATTTCAAAATGTATATAGTCTGGCTTCCAATATATATACAAAAAAGTAAAAAATTTTTTCAACGGTTATCCTTTTCTAGACTAAAAAATCAAGAAAAATGTTAAACTTGAGTTAATTTTGTGCGCCTCGAAGCTAAATATTTTACAATTTATTTTTTTAAGGTATATCTAATAAGAAAAAATTTATAATATGAAGCCCCATTTTATATATATATATATATATATATATATATATATATATATATATATATATATATATATATATATATATATATATAATTAAATTACTTTTATTTACGGTGTTAGAATTATAAAATTAATGTAACGACCATGTGACTTGCCACACATAAATGCATTTTAAGCGTTGTGAAAAAAAGTATCTAAATATTTTTTTATAATATGAATGCAAAACAAGAAAGCACGTCCTTCATGAAACTGATATTTAAAATACTGGTTCAATTAAAAAAAAAACACTTTTGCGTAGTTTTTATCTCTATTCTTTATGTGTTATTTTTCTAAAAGGTAGATTTTTTGCTAATTATAAAGGGTGTTTTTTAGAGGTATAGAACTTTAAATTGCAATAAAACAAAGATGTTTATTCGATTGACATCAATTTTTTATTCGAAAGATAATCTTGTGGCATTACATTTAAATATGATTTCTGGCATATGACTGCCACGGCTGGCTCGGATGTAGCCCAATCTGGACGTCAATTTTCGATGGCTTTTTCCAACATTTGTGGCCGTATATCGGCAATAACACGGCGAATGTTGTCTTCCAAATGGTCAAGCGTTTGTGGCTTATCCGCAAGACCAATGACTTTACATAGCCCCACAGAAAATAGTCAGTGGTGTTAAATCTCAAGATCCTGGAGACCAATTCACAGATCCCAAACGTGAAATTAGGCGGTCACCAAACGTGCCTTTCAATAAATCGATTGTGGCACGAGCTGTGTGACATGTTGCGCCGTCTTGTTGGAACCACAGCTCCTGGACATCATGATTGTTCAATTCAGGAATGAAAAGTTAGTAATCGGGGCTCTATACCGATCACCATTGACTGTAACGTTGGGGCCTTCATCGTTTTGAAGAAGGATTCCACCAGCCCATAAAGCGCACCAAACAGTCAGTTTTCTGGATGTAACGGTGTTTCGACATACACTTGTGGATTAGCTTCACTCAAATGAGGCAGTTTTGTTTGTTGATGTAGCCATTCAACCAGAAGGGCGCTTCATCGCTAAACAAAATTCGCTTATGAAAATCGGGAACAACGGCAATCTCGTTTGGTCCCATTCGACGAATCTACGCCTTGCTTGATGATCGTTTTGATGAATTGCCAAACCACAAACTGAGAATAAATCACTTGACAGCTGTTAAATCGGTCGCTATCTTGGAAAGTAATGCCAACTTAAACTTCTATACCTGAAAAAAAAAACACTCTTTATTTCAAATAACAAACATTAAAATAGTAAAAGGTCAATTATTTATCAATTCTGGAGTTATTGTTTTAAAAATTATATATTTATAACTTTCCTCTTTTATTAAAATATTTTTAAAAGTTAATGTAATTTTCCGCCCTAATTGATAATGATTGGTTTAAAATTGAACTCGTTAATGGTTATCAGTTAATAGTAAAATAACTTTCATGATTAGTGAGAAATTTCTTTGAAAAATTTATTTTTTGTTCCTTCTATTGATATATATTTATTCCCGCTTTTCCAAAGCTGATCTGATAACGGTTAGAGATATTTGTGTGTGTAAAAATACTATGCATTCTTTTAAAAAAATATTTTATGCTTTTTTAATTTTTAATTAAAATTTACAAAACCCACTCTATCTGAAATAATGAAAAATTAGTGAATGTGGAAAATGCTCTTGAGAATGCGAAGTTGAAGTTTGTAAAATCAAAAATAACACCTTAGAACACTTTTCAAGTTGAAATCAAAATTGAATAATTGAGATTATAATTTTCAAAAATGATATGAAATAAAATTAAATTTCTGATTATTTTTAAAATATAGCATTTGGAAAATAATAGAAATTGAGAATATAGCATTAAAAAATAGCAAGGTGAAATCAAAATTGAATAATTGAGATTATAATTTTCAAAAATGATCTGAAATAAAATTAAATTTCTGATTATTTTTTAAAATATAGCGTTTTAACTGCCCAGTCATTATAATTAAATTAGAGATTAAAATAGTATTTTTTTACAGCAACAATAACCTTTTTTAGAAAAACATTTTACAATATGTATCGTATCTACTTGATTAAGTTTAATACATTGGGAAAAATTAAGGTGCATGATGTTTGGCCTTTCATTTTATTTTATACCATCAAAACGAAAAAAAAAAAAACTATTTTTTCAGTTATTTTAAATTTTTCAAAAAAATCTTTTAATTAAAAAATATTACCATTCAGCTTTTAGACTTCTTTAACTATGGTACTTCCAAATATATTAATTCGTTAGCTTATATTTCATATTAAAAAGATATTTTTGCTTTTCCATTCATAAGTACAGTGAAAATCTTTTAACACCAACCTATGTGGAACTAAAATAATTTTCAAGTGCTAAAGGCATAACATGTGGTTAATAGATGCCTAAATGGAATACGAAAATATATGAAATCAATTTTAATCAAAAGAAAAACATAAAAGATTATGTTGTATAAAAGCTTTTAAGATCAGTTTTAACTTATGCATGTGAAATTGATCCAAGTCTCGAACAGATAAGAACATGATTGGTATCTACGAAGGAAGATTTTCAGATTCATTTTTTTGAGGAATTCAGGAAAATGGAACACGGTGAAGAAGATTAAATTTAGAGTTATATCAATCATATAAATAATCTGACATCGTTAACTTCATCAAAATACAACGAATTAAATGGGCAGGTCACGCTATCAAAATGAGCGAAGATCGCACCACTAAAAAAGTCTTCAATGTTCAACCCGTTGGCACACGAAGAAATAGTAGGCCAAATCTTAGATGGATTGATCTCCTAGCTTTGAGAATAAGGAATTGGAGAACACTAGCAGGGAAGAAACTGGCGGAAAGGAGCTTCTTGAGAGAGGCCAAAGCCCAATTTAAAGGGATGTCGGGCCACTGAGGAAGGAAGGAATGAAGGAAAAGGCATACCAAATTAAACTAACCTAAGTTTGTTAGAGTACATTTATTTTCATAGATATGTATATATGCATGTATTAATAAAAAATTAATGAAACAAAAGCATTCACAAGAACTTAATGTTTAGATCAAAATTTTCAAGTTAATTATTGTTGATAATGTAGAGTTAGAAGTATCAAACTCCTTAGTTATTACAGAGTTGCAAAATTTTTAGTTACAACAGAGTTAGCAATACAGATTTCTGTTTTCGTCTTATGTTTTTGACCAGCAGTTTTAAGAAGTTTCATCTTCATTTTAAATGAAATAGCAGTTTGCCTCCCCCCCCCAAGCTTTTGTTATTGTGAACGTAAAGCTATTCTAATATGAAAAGAACTCAACTTTTATATATATATATATATATATATATATATATATATATATATATATATATATATATATATATATATATATATATATATATATATATACACTGCTGGACAATTGCTAAGGACGGATAACACTATCATCCATAGCAACCACAAAATGAAAGGAAGCAAAATGTGGAAAATTAGAATAAGTGCGGGATATTAGTAAGAAGACGTATGTATGCAAATTTTTCCACGTCTGTTCATCACGTGATAGCGTTCATAATAGCTTTTAAAGGTTTTGACGCGTGTGGACAGTTGTTGTTTCAAGTCAAAGTTTTACGGGAAAGATTTAATAGACGAACTTAAAATTTTTGGCATGTCTTCCGGCATCACATAGATGATTTTATGCGTGGCCGAATTATTGGAAAGATCGAAGAAGGCGAAAAATAACAGATGTTGCCAGGGAGTTCGACATCGCTCACAGCGTTGTTTCACGGCTGTGGAAGTCATTTAAAACTACTGGAATGTGTGAGTACACGGCACGGGGGAGGTCGTGTTAGAAATACGACGTCTGCAGAAGATAGATATATCGTCCTATCAGCAAAAGGAACAGGCGCACCACAGCTCAGCGGGTGGCAAATCAGTTTCATGCTGCCTCAGGAAAGCAGATCTCCCGAAAAACTGTTGCCAGACGTTTGAGGGGGAGGAGGACTATACGCAAGCAGACTTGTTGTGTGTGTCCCATTGACCAGACAGCACCGTACTGCCCGTTTTGCAATGGTATCGTGAGCATCACAATTGGACTGAACAGGACTTAGCATGCGTACTATTCTCAGATGAGTAGGTTCAGTCTGTCATTGGATTGTAGACGCCAACTGATCTGGCGCGAGAGTGGTACTGCTTATCGTCCGGAAAATATCCAGGAAAAGGACCGATATCCGACATGCTGTATCATGGTGTGGGCCGGCATCATGATCAATGGCCGCGCGCCTGCATGTGGTTGCGAATGGGACTATGACGGGCCAACGATACATTGATGAAGTTCTACTTCCTCATGTTCGTCTTTTCCGTGGTGCTGTCGGTGATAAATTTGTTTCTATGGACGACAACGCAACTTGTCATCGAACACTCGCTGTTCAGGATTGCCTGAACAGCGAGGGTATTCAACGTCTCGTATGGCCCAGCGCGTTCTCCAGATCTAAAACCCCATTGAAAATGTGTGGGATGCTTTGGGAGGCAAGTTGCTGGTCGAAACTATCCTCCGACAAACAAGAACACCCTCATCCAACACTCACAGAGGGAATGGGATAAATTGCCTCAACAACTGCTGGATAATGTTGTGCAAAGTATGGAACGACGTGTGGAATGTTGCATCACACTCCACGGTGGACATATTCCGTACTACCTTTCGTTAAGGTGCCTGCTGACTTTTATAGATGCATTTTTTCCATTTCTCCGTACGCAGATCAAATGAACATTTTTTCCCTTTCAGATGTTTCACAGCTTTTATACTTTCAGAAATATAAATATTCTTTTTATTCTAATGTCTGAACAGTGTGGCAACTATATTTTATCCTAGTAGGCCTCATGTCTCGCTTAATCCACTTTATGCTACATAGCAATTTGTGATCCGTCCTTAGCAATTGACTCGCAGTGTATATATATTCATATACTGATTTTTACTCCCACTTCTATGTACACGTCATCAAATTCCAAAGCCAACTGATGAAAGATGAGATGTTTTTGAGTGACATTTGTAGGGTTGGATGGTGAAAGTAGCTTAGATAAACAAAATTAGCTCAACTACAAGGGTCTGAGTGTGTATCAAAGCAAAGTTAGTCTACGAAGCGTGTGAAAGTGAATCTGCCTTCCACGAAAGATGTGAAACCACGTCTCTTTCATTTCATGACCATTTTAAATCTCGCCTGTGTAGCTGGTGTTTTCCGTATTTTGTTCATTTCCAGAAGGGAAATCTTTTCATTTCGCGTTAAGAGAAAAACAATGCATGAAAATACCTAGAAGTTTGTCGAGAGAGATCATTGTATTACTTCGTGTTAACCAATATTTCATTTAAAACGATTTCGCGCTAACATATTTCCTTTGTAATGCACTTTCAATAATTATAAGTATTTGTGCGCAAAACTTTAGTACACATTAAAATTGACATGATTTTTTAACAAAATTAATTATCAACTAAAGTTGAGCCATTTTAAAATTTATGAATTTTTTATTTAAGTTACAAAAAACATTACATTCGATAGCATTTTATGAAAGTATATACTATGTTTATTTTTTGCTATGCATTATTATGTATCACGAAGTATCTAGAAGTTAAACAATACGGGGATAAATTAAAAGTATTAAAACTTTTATTATTGAAAAATCAGAACATAAATCTATATATATTTCGAAATTAATAAAAATAACTATATAACTAATGCTTTTATCCCGACACTCGTTATTTGTTAGTTAATATCTCTTTTGATAAAGGGAAGAAATCCGGGAACTGTAGGCATCTTTGAAATGATTCAAGATAAAAAATGGAAATGGAAGAAAGAAATTCCCTTTTAATAAATGTGATTAATCCTTTATATACTAATAAGAATATTTTATGTCAATTATTTTTTATTTGTAAATACTCTTAAAAATATGACAATGCACTTGTCAAGAAACACATTATTATTATATCTTTGAAATTCAAAAATTTAAATCACAAAACACGCATGTCATATGATTATGTTACATGTAAAAGATTTCTTAAGTACCAATTTTGCTATGCTACTCTTGGCAAAATAATATAATGGCAATATACAACATCCGACGAGCTTGAATTAAAATTGATTGAGATGTCAGAAATTCTGTTAGGCGAGAGCCGCCATTAGATGGTGCCACTACTCAAGTGGCTCTCTCACTTGGAACATTTGCCATATCTACTAAGGCTTATATTCAATTGAAGCCAGTTTGAAAAAATCGATTAACTTTGTCTTCAAATCTGAATATTTAACGAATGAGATTGAAGTACTGATTTACATTAGAAAAGTACTTTTAAGAAGTCGAAAGAAAAATTGTGCTCTTAAAAAAATTAAAACTGAAAATCATGCTCTTTAACATCTACTCACTTTACATCCACAGGCCAGTTACCAGTCCATAGCGATAAAATGTTATTTATTGATTAAGTTATGCCAAATGATAAAATTTAGCAAAAAAAAATTTCGAACTGCTCTCTGGGTATTTTACAAATAAAAGCCATATTATTGTTTTAGTATTTGTTTCAGAAAAGTTTTATTGAGGGGCCACATGAAATTTGTAGATCTCAAGTGTGAAATATTTGTCCATTGTGTGTTGGTGTCTTATGGTTGAATGGTATATATTAATATCAGACAGCAATAACGCATTTAAGAGATGTCTTCATAATTGATCCCTGTTTAATTGTTAAATAATTCATTAAGCAATGCGCCATTTTTTGTACTGGAGTGTTGTTATTTATTTATAACAGAAAAATTACATTTTCACTTCTTTTCTGTAAACATTTTTTATGATTTTTATTAATAACCTAATTAACCCTTTCGTGGGCCTTTTTGGAATATTACACTGCTGGCCATTAAAATTGCTACACCAAAAAGGCGACATGCTATAGACGAAATTTAAACGACAGGAAGAAGTTATTGTGATATGCAAATGATTAGCTTTTCAGCGCATCATTGCACCTTGTGCTTAAATGAGGAAGTTGTTCACCTGGTTTCTCATAAACAAATTGCATTTGAACGTTGTTGCATGGTGAAAGTGTAATCGTAAGAGCAAAATGCATATCAACAAGTTTCTGACCGATAAAGGTTGAATTGTAGCGTACTGGGATTGTGGTTTATCGTATCGCAGTATTGCTGCTTGTGTCGCAGAGATCAATGTCAGTAAGCGAATATGGATTCAATGGGTTAGGATGGTAATACAAAACACCGAGCTGAATCTCATCGGTACCATATCATTAGCAGCAGAGAAAAAAGGCATTTTACCCACATGGTCTTAATGGATAGTGCTGCCGCGTCACGAGCTCTGAGCCAAGATTAGGGTCATTTTCAAGACAACAAGTGTCTGCACTAACAGTTCAATGACGTTTTACAGCAGCATCGACTCTCAGCTCGGAGACCATGGCTGCGTCTACCTATGACGCATCACAAACAAGAGCATATTTTAATGGTGTGATCAACGACGAACCTGGGCTCACGATTGCCGAGACGTAATTTTCTCAAATGTAACCAGGTTGTGTTTATAGCATTAAGATGGTCGCATCAGTGTTTGGCGGCATCGTGGTGAACGAACATTGGCAGTGTGCTTTCGTCACCGTCATTCTGGTCCTTCACCTGACGTAATGGCATGAGGTACGATTGGATACGACTCCGGTCACTGCTTGTTCGCACTGACAGCACTTTGAACAGTGCACGTTATATTTCTGTTGTGTTAAGACCCGTGGCTCTAACCCTTTATTCGAGCCCTGCGAAATCTTGTGTTTTTCAGCAGGATATTACACAACCGAATGTTGCCGGTATTGTACGGACCTTCCTTATACAGAAAATGTTCGGCTGTTGCGCTAACCTGCACGTTCATCAGATCTTTCACCAATAGAAAATGTCTGGTCCATGGTTTGCTGAGCGACTGGTTCATCACTATATGCGAGTCACTACGGTTGATGCGCTGGGGCATCGTGTTGAACCTGCATGGGCATATGTAGCTGTACATGCCATCCAGTTTATGCTCGACTCAATGCCCAGGCGTATAGGTGCTGTTGTTACTACCAGAGATGGTTGTTCTGAGTACTGATTTCTCGGACCTATGCACCCAAATTTCTTGAAAATTTAATCTAAATTGTTATTTCCAGTATAATATATTTGTCCAATAAATATCATTTTCGTTATCTGAATTTCTTCCTGATGTAACACTTTTAATGTAGGTCCAACTACATGATCTAAAAAAATATACCTGTGGGGAAGCGCAAAATTCATATATATTGGCATTGTTATTATAATGATGGAAAGACTAATTCCCTCTTCAGTTATGTGCTACTGTACATAATCCAGCAATTACGACATATGTAAATTGGATAAAAGAAAGATGGCAATAAAGTAATACTTTGTCCAAAAGCTTTCGCTGTAAATAACGATGTCATGCGAATGGTTGATTTCTTCGATCAAAAAGAAAAGAAAGATAACAAATAAGAAAGCGACCTGTAAAATGGTAGCATCGTATCTTTATTTTCTTATTGATCTTGTCTTCATAAATAGTTTCATACTGTGGCAAGTGAGCAAAAAAAACAGAAATTTATACCAGCTGTCATTTCGTATAGCATTAGCTCATCATCTCATAGACGGATATTCTTCAAGAAAAAGGATAGGACGTCTTTTGGCTTCGAAGTGTTACGGTCATAAATGATTCTTGAATACCCAGGTTCTAATTTAAATAAAGATAGACTCCCAAAATTAAAAGTTTATTGAAAGTACTTCATTATGAACAAGCTAAAAAACCTACCTTGTCAGTGAGAGGGAGATGACAGGTCAAAGGGAGGAGGCTATATGGTCAAATGATTAAATTAGGAGTTCGGAGATAAATTTAGGGGATTAATTTAGGAGTTAACCCCCTCCCCCTAACATGTCTCACCGAAATGTCTCCGTAAAGCTCTTTTTTCTCTATGCATTCACGTTCTAATTGGGTGAAAGTACCAGTGCCAGTGGCGTAACGTACACCCCCGAAATTCCCGCATCGTGAGGGGGCATGGTTCTTGGGGGCCCAAAACCTGAGTGCCCCCAATACCTACCCTTTTATAAAATCCATTTTGGAGGCTCAAAACCTAACTTTGTAAGGGGGCCTCAAATGTTCTTAGATACGCCACTGACCTGCGCAATAATACAAAGCAGATCTTTAAGGATACTTTGACCCCTTGTTGTTCTCAAAATCTCACCTTCTGAGGAATTTAAAATTTCCTATAAACAACAGTCAATGCAAAAATTATAGAGTATAAAGGGTCAGGTACAGTGTCCATTCACAAGGAAAGAAGTGTGTAGTTTCGGATAATCTACACGCTTAGCCAGTGTGTGAAATCATATGCCAAAATGGTTTCCTACAGACGATGTAGGAAATGTAGCAGAAAGGGACAAGAAAAGGGACCCACTACATGTGTGCAGAATGTGATGTCCCCCTCCCCGTGCATTGCAACATGCTTCTCATCTTTTCATGGTAAATAATCTCCATCAAATTTAATTTTCTTTATGACGGTGAGTGGTTCATTGGGAAGTATTCTTACCACTCTAAAATTTAAATGTAAACAAAAAAAATTTTGGCTAAATAAAAATATATTCCGTTAAATGCTATTGTTTAATTGTTAATAAAACATAAAAAACTACGGAAAAATTCGGAGAGACAAATAAATCGATAGGGTTAAATTATGCCCATAAATATTTTGAAAACATACAGTAGAACTTCATGAAGAACTAACCAAATTTATTTGATTTTTAAGCCTTATGGGTGAATATTGTACTTCTTGTAAGACCACTTTATTAGTTTTATTGACTTAGATTAATCTTATTGACTGTAGAATACCCTCATGTTGTTTGTATCTAAGACTGCTGTTGACGAAAATTGGAATATTGGCGTGACTATGATAGGTTAATGTATTTTGGAAGGGAGTTATTTGAGAATGTTGCTGGATCGCAGGCGAAGCGGTCACAAAAGGAAAGAAAGTCCCTTGTTTTGTTTAGCGCGAAAGCGCTAAAACTGTCGGGGGAAAATCGGTGAGAGTCGGCCCACAGGGGTGGTCCGGAGAAAAAAAGTATAAGAAATAGTCTCTGGGACTGTGTATTTAAATTAAATGATTTGAAAAGCGACGAACATTGTAATTTGATTGTATGTGATTATTATATTTAACCAAGGAAAATTTATGTTAAGCAAGAGTTAATCATGTTTGTATTGTTGGATGTGAAGTTATTAAGAAAAGTAATAAATATATTACAATGCGCTCTTCTCTTTTCAAGAACAGAGAAAAAAAAATGTTTTAGAGGCGCTGAAAAAAAGAGAATATCATGGTGGTTTTGGTTGAGATGGGAGAAGCAGTGGATCCTGGCATGAACGTGGAGATTTAAAACAAAAATTAATGCAAAATCAAAGCATATTTGGAAGACGAATAATTTGTCAAAGATTTTTGGACTCTACGATAGAGGAAAGAATGGAGGAAGAAGAGCGCGGGAAAAGATAAGAAGAGTTTAGAAAGGGCAAAAGAACGCCACTTAGAGCGAGAACAAGAATTGGAATTAGCGAGAAAGAAAGCAGAAGAACGCCGTTTGGAAAGAGGACACGAATTGGAATTAGCGAGAAAGAAAGTAGAACGCCGCCTAGAGCGAAAACAAGAGTTGACTTTGCGAGAATAAAAAGACGGAAAACAGAGAACGAGACTAGAATGAGAGAAGCAAGGCATAAAAGAAGGGAGTAGAGGCTAGACTCAGGATGAGGAGGAGACCAGACTCAAGGCTATGGAGGAAGCCAAAGTAGTGAAGGAAAGGCGGAAGATTGAAGAAGAAAAAGGAATGAACGAGAAGAATAGCTTTGGAAGAAGAAATGAGACTGAAGAAGGAAGCCAAAAGCTGTGGAGGAAAAGGTGGAAGATGAAGAAGAGAGAGGAATAAGCGAAAAAGAATAGTTTTGAAAGAAGAAATGAGATTGAAGTAAAGATGGCTCGAGGAAGAGCAGATGCGACATGCTCAAGAAGAAACATAAAATGAGAATGAAAAAGAACAGAAGTGTTTACCAGAAGAAAGATGTAAAGAATGAACGAGCAAAATCAATTGTTAAGTGAAGAGCAGGAAAAATTGTCAGATGAAGATATGGAGGTACACCCCAAGCAATCGAGAAGGTTTTTGTGTTTAGAAAAACAAGTCCAGATGCTTAGAGCGGATCAAGATGCTGTAGCACAACCTGTCGCTGTGGAGAAAAAAAAGGATTTATCTAATGCACCTCTAATTTCTGCCGAGTATGAAGACGCTTTAAAGAAAAAGGAGAAACACCAGTAGATGTGATAAAAAGATAAAGCTAAAGGAGATGTCGATCCCGTAATCCTTAGTAAACAGCAAGTGGACTTAGATTATGATGAAATGGGAGAAAATTGTCTGAGATAACTCAAAAATTAAGCAGAATGGCAGTTGCCAAATTACAGCAAACAGTGGATTTAAAAGCCTCAAGCAACATTATACTTATACCGGAGCGAGCGCTGGAATTTTAGACACGAATATTCGTAGGATAAAAGAGGAGGAGAAAAACTTGCTGGGAAACCGCCATATTTTATCAAACGAATTGGTGTTGTGAAGGTGAGACCATTATTACCAGAAAGAGATAGTCAAAAGACCACAAAAAGTGAAAGGGAGGAAACGAGTTTGACTTAAATTGAAAACACATGACATCTCCCAGTACGGCTGTGTGAAAGATTAAGGGGTGAAACCCAACTCTAGGGCGATGGGGTCGTTGATCCAGAGCGGACGGAGAATACTTTTGGGAGCTGGACACTCAAAAATGGACTTTTGGCGACTGAATACTTTCAGCGATTAAAGGAAGGAGTGAAAATGGACATTTGTTTCTCCTCCCCCTAAATTGGACATTTTTAGTTTGGACTATGTGGGAAATAAAATCATCCTTTTGAAGTTGAACTAGAATGTATCATTTTTATTATTTATTTGCAATGTTGTGTATGCATATATGTTTAAAAATTGAAATTTTCATAGTGTATTAGGAAACCGTCTATTATTGATTGGTTTATGTATTTAGCTATTTGTATATGTACTCCTAGAATAAATTTAACGATGCTATTTTTGAAACTTGGAATTCATAGTGCGATAAGTTTAGGTTGTGTATTTACTTTCTGAATATAGAGAGTGAGAAAAATTAAGAGAGCATTGTTTGATTATGGATCTCAATTCTTTTATAAGTTATAATTACTTAGGTTTGAGTAATTTTCATATGTGTATTTTTTGTATGTAATGGTGAATTTTCATGTGTGTATTTTTGTATGTATTGAGGAATGTGAAAAGTTATTAAGTAAATAAAATATATTACATGTGTGTGTGCGAAGTATATCGCGTAGAATGTATACCTAATTAATTCCAAAACGGTGTAATTCTAAAATTTCATTTTTCAATCGGTGCAGTAGCAGCTGGTAGCTCAGAAGAAATGGTTTTTGAATCCCATTGATTTTTGAATTCCTTGGAGTACTTATTTTCTTTAAATAAGTACGAAAAATAGAAAATATAAACCAAATATAAAATTATTAAATGTAGGAAATAGCAGAAATTTCAATACGTATAAAATAAGACAAAACAAACAAGGGATCACGTACGAATATCATTATGTATTCGATTCCTTATTCATTAATATGATGAAAACACAACGAAGTTGTTTTCAGAAATATCTGTAGCTAAATAAACAAATCTGACTTTCTTGTTAAGACATGATCTTCCTTCGCATACGAAAATATCGATTAGTAAAAAAGTTTAAAAGCAAACATGTTTTATTCGATAAGCTAATTAAGTTTGTTTACTTCTCTCAAAGTTGAATTAATAAATTCTTTTCGGATAAACATTCCATGAAGAGTCTTGTTCCAATTTCATCTGTAATAACATCACCAGAAAGTAGGCTTTTAGTGAACTTACCAACGCATGTCGTTAAAAATTTAAATGCATCCGAGCTAAAGAAGATTTGTTTTAAAATTTAAAAATATATTCAAGTAAGTTTGCAAGTCGTTTTCTTGACTTTATTTGGTTCATTATTTAGAGTGGATCCAGGAAATTCTATGTGTTTATCTATTTCTGAATTACACAGAAATTTACCTTTAAGTTTTCCTTTAAAACAGTAACAGAAAGTCACGTATATCGTTTGGTTGAAAATTATATCGTCTTGTGAGTGTTCCAATATGAGAAAAATGATTTGTAAGGTATATTTACATTATATTATTCTCACATAAATATATGATGCATTAAAAGTCAATTCTCTAACGCTATTGTTTTGTTTTTGTCAATATAAGTATTCGGGTATAAATGAATGTAAACATTTTCAAATTCAACAACAAATTTTAAAAGTTGTAGAAAATTGTTTATAAAAATAAATATGTGACTTCATTAAAGTTTGGCCAATTTTCTTACATTAAAACAGAAATTTTGGAATAAATTTCAGAAAATAAGTAAAAATTTTTAAGTAAAACGTTTTCGAAAAATTCAAAACTTGATAAAAAAAAAACTTGATGCTTTTGTTAATATTTTTCATAAAATTGGATAGTTTATGCATTTAAACTTATCGGTAAGTCTCTTAAAGACATCGAATAAAGTATTATTTTCTTCTCTGACATAATGATTTTGGGATGGACATTACACTTCAAAGAATAAAATTTATATATGTGTGGCAGTGGTATCTAGAGGTATAAGCCAGTAACAACCTCCGTACTACGGTGATTATCTTAGTCTAGTGGTTAATTTACTCGGTTTACCGAACCGAAGTCCCAGGTTCTAGCCTTAATTGGTGACCCTGGCTGAACTTTCAAGCTACGCAAACCTTCACGTAGCAAACGTGGCGCCATCTATCCATTGTAAGAGCAACCAAAAGCTATCACACCACATAACACAGCACAAATCCGTCAAATTCACATGACGCAGCACTCAAGCCATCTCTGTACACACTTGACGCAAAAGCAATAACTCACACGTTCGCCATAACAAGGGTATCGTTGGTTCGTCAATTCGTAGACTCACTGCCTGGGGAGCGTGTGACGGTGGTATCTACATAAGGCAGTAACAACCTCCGTACTAAAAGGATCATTTTAGTAAAGTGGATATGTTATGTGCTTACGAATCGGAAGGTACCAGGTTCTACCTTCATTTGTAAAAACTGCGAGAAAGAGAATTGTATTATATAAAAATGATATGTTGATGCTTTAATATACGAGGCGTATCCGAAACTAACTGTGGTTTCCGGACTACTAAAAACCGTAGTGCTCTTTATTCTACCGTAACCGCAGTGTTGATATTAGAGTTCAACTTTGTCAGTCCAGTGATGCCATTACAGCCTGATTGTGTTGTTTCTGCAAGTGCTATTGAGCGTCCAAGATGTTTAAAACGATTGATGATCCACCGACTGTGAACTGGGATCTGTAATC
Source organism: Trichonephila clavipes (assembly GCA_019973935.1). Lineage (NCBI taxonomy): Eukaryota > Metazoa > Arthropoda > Arachnida > Araneae > Nephilidae > Trichonephila > Trichonephila clavipes. The sequence goes on along the minus strand of BMAU01006915.1, from coordinate 27,790 downwards.
TTTTGGGATATATTCGCGGTATAACGCGCACTCCCTTTTTTATGAAATAACCTGAAATGTATGTGCGTAACGCTCTTATGTTTTGAAGTTATACACTATTGGTATTATTCCAATTATAAGAAAAAATAGTTAACATCTTGATTTACAACTCTTTAAGTTCACAAGGAATGTTGTTTCTTCTAATAAACAGTATTTCGATCTATGTAGAAGCCTAATTTTTTCTATTCTCATCTTGTTTTTCTTTTTATTTTTAAAGCTATCAATTTTATAACCAGCATATAACGTGCACCCTTAAATTTCGGTTATTTCCTCAGTTAAAAGTGTGCGTTACACGCCGAATTTTATGATATTTTTTTTTTTTTGAAAGATAACTTATACTATCTATGAACTGAATTGTCATTTTTATTACTCTCAATGAATTATCTAAACTTTTTTTGAATTTTGAGTTTTATATGAAATTCTTAATTTACCTCGACAAAATGTTTTAAAAGCTGGATATATGATATTTTTTTTATCGAGATAATATTTATTTTAGCAACACACACACATTTCCATGAAATAAAAATAATCCCTTTTACATTCTTTCTTATTTTTATAGAGAAATATAAATAAAACTGTATATTACAGAAAATTTTAAGAGCTGTGTTCCACATATAAAATATTACCACGTAAATGATTAAAAATTATCTTCTAACAAAGATAAACTGGCTCACTGCTCAAGCTAGTCATTAGTTTTATAGCATTCCAAATATCTTAATAGAAAATTTAAGGGTCTGATTTACCTAAAAAATGCCGGAAAATTGACATTTAATTTCAAGATATGTTGTTGGTCAGTTAAATTTTATGTATGGTAAATTATTTTCTAAACTTAAAACTCTATCCATAGGAAAAATGAAGATAGAAAAAAGGAAAAGACTTTTGAGATTATTTTGACATTCTTTCTTATTAGTAAAATGCAGTATATTTGAACATTTGTTATCCTTTTTCAACTAATTAAACGAGTAAACCTTATAAATAGGGGCACAATAAACAATAAACATAATTCATATTTGATAAAAGAATGATGTGAGCATTTCGTTAAATAAAAACACGAAAAACCACAATTTTAAGTTTCTTAAAGCAGGAGAGAAAGTAAACTCAACAAAAAAATCACATATCATTTAAATTTACTGAATAAAATATTTGACTTAATTTCTGTTATATAATCTGAATAGTTTCATAAAAATTAAAATATATCTTTTAACGAATGCGTTTCCATCTTGCAAAAAGTGAAACTCTAATACAGAATTATTATAAAAACTGCTCAGAGAAATTATGACAGCGCTCGTTAAAAGAAAATACATATAATGAGTGGTGAGCCACCGCGAATACAGCTTATTAATTGCATTAAAAACAGCAAAGATAAAAAGCATTTTCTTTAAAGGTACCCAAAAGCAAGGCTGAATCATCTAGGTAAAAAAAAAAAAAAAAATCTTAAATTACCTTTTGCGAGACGAATAAGGAAAAAAAAAAGATCTTAGTCCCCTTTAAAATTTTTGTTTCCTTCAATTCACTTCAGTTCTTACTTGCTGTTTATCTCCCAAATGAATAACACAGAAAAGTCTCAGACACATTAAAAAAGTGAAAGCATAAGCTACCGAAAAAAAAAAGAAAAAAAAAAAAAAAAGGTCTACTATTTATTTTTATTTATCATAGCAATATGGCTAACTACTCATTATTATGATAATTAATAGCATTTTTTGTAGAAAATTCGTAGATGAAGTTATTATTCTAGTCGGCGAAGGTTTTTATTTTTCTAGAATTAAATGCTTTTTACGTGTTTCTTTTCTTCGGCTTTCTTCTCCTTTCTTCTTAAATTAGAGCGACTTTTTTACGTATTAATATTCTTTGTGATGCCACACTGCAATCATAAATTTTTCTTAAAGAGCCGGATAATAAATTGTCATTTAATGAGGTAATATGAAGTATCTTAGGAACATAAATGATTCTTAAAATGCGCAAAGCGTAAATTCTTATAATGAAGGACTATATATTGCTGTGCGTTTAAGAAACAAAGCGAAAAAAAATGCCTTTATTATTTAACTATCGTTATATGGGAATATTATCGAAGAATATTTTTATTCGTTTTTAATGAATTCAAACACGATAAGTTTTTTTTAAAAAATTTGGTCTTTTCATTAGAGCTAATGAAGTAATTTAGATAGAATATTTGATTAACTAATTGTTAAAGACTTCCAGATTTTCTCATTTCAGTTCGGAATAATTATAGATAAAGCTGTATTAGTTTTAGCCTTAACAATTAATTTAAGTATAGGAGATTGTTTTTTTGGGATATTTTCATTCTTTAAAAGTTTTCTCCGTATCCTATCATTTAAAATACATATGGTACGCGTATTATACCATCAACCAATTTTGTCAAATCAAAGTTGTCGTCAAGTGCTGTGATATACAGCCGATAGAGGAAACCGTTCCCGTGCGTGTTCGAACACAGTAATAATTATGATGACAAAATTTGCCGACATTTTTGATTTGGCGATGTCTTTTTGGTCGGCGAAATTAGACGATGGTGTAATCCGCATTACTGGCCGTTAAAATTGCTACACCAAGAAGGGGACATGTAATAGACTTGAAATTTAAACGGCAGAAAGAGAATGCTGTGATATGCAACTGATTAGATTTTCAGCGCATTTGGATAGAGGAAGCGCTGGTAGCGATACCTACAGTGTGTTTAAATGAGGAAATTGTTCAGCTGGTTTCTCACAGACAGATTACATTTGAAAGTTGCTGCCTGGTGAAAAGTTCTTGTGATGCCTCCTGTGAGAAGCAGAATTGTTTACCAGCACGTTTCTGACTTTGATAAAGTTTGAATTGTAGGGTACCGGAATCGCTGTTAATCGCATCGCAGTATTGCTGCTCGCGTTGGTCGAGATTCAATGAATGTTAGCAGAATATGGAATCAATGGCTTCAGGATGGTAACACGGAAGGCAGTGTTGGGTCTCAACGGCCCCCTATCACTAGCAGTCGAGAAGACAAACATGGACTTAATTGATCGTGCAACCACATCACGAGCCCTGTGTCAAGATTAGGGTCGTTTTCAAGACAACAAGTGTTTGCATTAACAGTTGGATGATGTTAGCAGCAGCACCGACTCTCAGCTCGGAGACCATAGGTGCTACCTTTGCGGCTACCCTTGACACTGCAGCACAAAAAAAGCATATTTTAATGGTGTGATCAACGACGATCCTATGCGCACGAATGGCGAGACGTCACTATTTCAGATGGATCCAGGTTCTGTTTACAGCATCAAGATGGTCACATCCATGTTTGGCGGCAACATGGTAAGCTCCTATTGGTGGAGTGCATTCGCCATCACTCTACAAGCCCATCACCTGACGTCATGGCGTGGAGTGATATTGGATACGCGTCTCGGTCTCCTCTTTTTCGTATTGATGGCACTTTGAACAGTGCACGTTACATTTTAGGTGTGTTACGACCCTTGGGTCTCCCCTTTATTCAAGCCCTGTGAAACACTACGTTTCAGCAGGATATTCCTTGAGCCAGAAAATGTTCGGCTGTTACCCTGGCCTGCACATTCACCAGATCTCTCGCCAATAGGAAACGTTTGGTCCATGGTTGTCGAGCGACTGGCTCGTCACCATATGCTAGTTACTACGGTTGATGAGCTGTGTGTTCGTGTTGAAGCTACATGGATATCTGTACCTGTATATGCCATCCAACCTTTGTGCGACTCAATACCCAGACGTATACGTGATGCTATTACTGCTAGAGTTGGTTGTTCTGGGTACTGATTTCTCAGAACCTGTGTGTCCAAATTTCTCAAAAATTTAATCACTTGTTATTTCTAGTATAATACATTTTTCCTATAAAACCATTTTGTTATCTGTATTTTTTCGTGGTGTAGCAATTTTAATGACCACTAGTGTATGTGCCAAATATATATGTACATGGAAATATTATATATACCGACATATAGCGTATTTCATTCGGAAAAAATTAGTTTTTAAATATACAATTCTATGATTTATAACGATTTAAAGAAAATAATTCAGTTATCCCTATTATTAGTAATTAAAATAATTTTGATAATATTGTAAATATCCTAATCACAATTTGTTTCACATATCACATTGTGTGCTTTATATGTTCTAAACAATGCAAGTTTGTACATGTCAGCATACCCTTGGAGGATTCATATTCTGAAAAATAAACGAAATACTATACATATTTTCAATCTGGGTTGGAAAAGGCAAGATGAAGAAATGAAATTATTCGAAGGAAATGCTCCTTTACAAAACTTTGGAAAATTAATAACCCAATGCCTGAATTTAGAAGTCACTAAAATTTATATATATATATATAGTAATTCTCGTATATAAATTTCTTTTTATAATTAGAGATTATTGTGAAAGACATAAAAAATAAAGTTCTAGAGTTAGCCTTTAACATATTTACTAGATGACCCAAAATTCCGTTAACCTTTGAAAATTGAATAATTAATGCAATTAATAAGGGAAAGAGGTAAAAATTTACAAACATTCTTGAAATATCATGAGGTTTAATTAAGACAAAAAAATGGTGAACAGATGGCGTTTACATAACAAAATCAATAATTAGCGCAACAATTGATTTTTAGAAATAAATGGTATTATTTATAACAAATAATCAACATGTTGGCCACCATTCATCAACAACACCTGTAGTCGAGTGACAATGTTGCGAACAGCACTGTAAGGTATCCGCAGATATGGTGAGAAGTTACAGTCGGATGATGTCTTTTAGCAACCTTTATGAGGTTGGACAATCGCGGTAGACTTGCGCCTTCAGATAGCCACACAATCAATTATCATACGAATTGAGGTCTGGGGACCTGAGAGGTCAAGCATAACATAATTCACGACTCATCCAGTGATCCACATTAAACGATGTGCGCAAGAGGACTTACACACCTATCTTGTGGCGATAGGATCGTAAAGGATATCAATTCTGATATTAAAGCCTTTCTTGTAAAGTCAACATGTCGCCATTACTGATTATACATCATTATCTTATGATACATCTATTTCCTTTCTTTCATCTCATTTTATATACGATTTTTATGTGTCAACACTACCGTTTTGCGGTCCAGCTCCATCTATTCGTTATTTTTGCACTTTTTTGGTTTTAATAAAGTCCTATGTCTTTTCAAGTATGTGTGTGTTAATTTTTACCTCTCTCTACTTACATTATTCGGTAAATTATTGGTTGGACTTTTGAGTCACCTGGTACTTACAGACAATGTTCCAAATTATTTGCTAGTCATATAAATCTTTAGTAAATATTGAAACCTCCATTATGTAATTGTTTTCCTTTTTTTATTACAAAAATTACATTTAAAAATAAAAGTAGATTCAGTTTTATTGTTATTAAACAACAGTTTAAAATTAACAAAAGTGCAGCATTTCATAATGAATTTATTTGTAAGAAATTAAATCTTGTCAAACTGCATAATGTATGTGGTTGTTCATTTTTATAATTAAGATTTTTATCCATAAAATAAATATTTGGGGGTTGTAAATTACTTTTTAGGGCCCTTTAATAGGCTATTTTATCAATGATTGAAGTCAAATTCAACATAATAACTGTTATTTAACCTAAAGCATTATATTAAGCGCAACAAAAAATGATATTAAAGGATCATAATAAAATCTTTTTTCGAATCCTTTTTTATAAAGAAATATAACGTGCTGATGTAGTTATGTCCTTTATACCTTGCTATGTAAAACCCCTCGTTTGTTTAAAATGTGAAACAAACCTTACATTTTAAATATAAATTATATTGCAAAATACAATTTACATTTTAAATGTAAGTTACAATGGAAAAAAATCTTATATTTTGAACGTAAATTGCATTATAAAATACAATTTATATTGTAGACTATATTGTAAACTTTGTGTTTACAATTTTAAGCCAGAGACTACTACGCAATCTCAGGTTTAATACCAGGTTATTCCATTAAACTACTTTTTTGCTTATACTTTTTTAAAGTGCTAAATTTATTTATTCTAATACTTCACAGAATTTTATTTACATAATTTCAAAACAAGAACATTTATTTGATAGGCACTTATTAGACTTGTTAGACTGCAATAAACATAAAACTTTATTTTATTTATTTTGAATGTAATTTATTTAAATGTTATATTCATAATATATTTTAAGACTATAAAGATAAATTGAATCAAACAGCTGCAACAATTACGAGAAACGTAACATTTTCCCAAATTGTTTATTAAGAACCTCAAACATTATACCAGAAATTTAGAGGCAATGTTTGCCAGAGTAATTTTAATTGCTTTAATAATACTGCTGTAATCATTATAACTAGTAAAAAAGCAAGTTACACTATATTTACGTTATTTAAACAATTTAACTTGAAATATAAACCCTGATTGGCTACATTAAATCTATTTTTTGGCAATGAAATGCTTAAATAAAGCTATTGGAGGAGAAGTTCTAAGTCTAACATTAGTTTTTACAAAAGCTGGAACAATTACGAAAATTGTAACAATTTTCTTACTGAATCAGAACGTTCAAACTTTACTTCTGAAATGAAGAGCTAGTATATTAGGTAGTGACTTTAACAGAATCAAAATAATACAACTCTGTAATCATTAGAACTAGAAAAACCAAACAACATTATACATACGTCAGTGCTTCTCTAACTTTCAATATTTGCGACCCACTTTTCAATCATAATTTTCATCGCTCCCCCCATACAATAACAATGTAATGAATTCAATAATACTATACTTTGAAAATAAAGCTACAATACGACTTTTTAAGTGCCACCGACGTATATAAACGTCTCTATGAGCCAAAGCGTTAATTGCCCCAGACGTATATATACGTCTTCCCGAAATACGATCTTTTTTAAAAAAATATTTCAAAGGATTTGAAATACAATAAATGGACCTTGACTGTATCTGCTAAGGATTTACTTACTTCAGAGGATTTCCAAGTTTGTTCCTTTTCTACTCCCTCCCTTTCCCAAAGCACCAATTATGCTAGCCCACCTGTAAAACAGAAGCATTAGGGAGCGAATTGCGTAATTTTCAATCGGTATTTAAGGAATTAATTATAAACCGTACAAATTATCAACAAAAGTGTTAATTTTTGCATATTATATATGAAAAGCCGATGAGGTTACTGGTAATTATTAAACGTTCTTAACTTAGCGTTGTTTAGTTAATTGTGAAATGCAGAGCTGATATATTTATAAATGTATTATATCAGTGTAAATGTGTAGTTTATTTTTTTTATTTCAGAATGTATTTTATTTATTTACTTTCAGTAAGTCAAGAATTTCGTTAAATCTCTCTCTTTTGTTTTCGATTTTTCAATATGACCCTCTCTCGCAAGGTTATCACGCCCTCTTGGGGGGGCGCGCCCCACAGTTTGTGAAACGCTGACATAAACAATTAATTAAAACAATTAATTCAACATAAAAATCATAAGATAAATTACTAGCAATCTATTCCTAGGCAAATAAATGCTTAAATAAAACTGTTGGATAATAAGATCTAAGTCCACTTCCAACGCCAGTTTGTTACAACGTATTGTCCTTCAAAAATAACAAAAAGGGACATTATCCCTTCGATAACATTTATTACAAGGAGCTCCTAGATCTATGTCCCTTCCTCAAGGAAGCAGTGTGAGGATGACTGCAGTCATCGATCTTTCTTATAATTGTATATGAGAGAGACTTTTTCCCAGGAGATGATGTTGTCCGAGCAATTACCCGAGCTCTAGTGTTTGAATTAGGATTCGCTATCAGTTTACGCCGAATCAATAAAATGTTGGCTTAGCCTACGGAAACACTCGCATCAAGTGTTTGCACAAAGTTTGCCGAGTTTTCATTTCCTGATGGGAATCAAAGTGGCTTGATACAGGTCCTGTATGTTTCAAAGGAAGGAAAGACTTCTCTGGTAAGAAGTATTAATCGACGATATTGGTGGACAGATCCACTTGAGACGGTCAATAAATTTCCAGATACTGCTTTTCGAGGCCGGATAAAGCGATCTAGATATTGGTTTCTTTAAAATGTTACTGCTAAGAGTTTAGTGAGTACTAAGAATATATATAAAGCAAACTGCACACACGCATGAAGAAATTTTTATATTAAAGGTAATTATATTGATTTCAATTATGTTTAAACGATTTAATACTTTAATTGAGATCTTATACATCAAATAATAAAAGTAGCTGAGAAAATTGAGTATGTGAGAAATTTGAGAATACATTTTTAAAAAAATTGAATAATGGCTTTATATCTATAGAGTATACTTATAATTTAAAAAAAAGTTTTCCTAAGAAATTAAGATACGGACCAAGACAATAAACTGAATAAGTTAATTCAAGCTTTCAATAAGTTTATTGCTCAAAGAGAACATTTTTAAGAATAATTCTTGCTCTAGATAGCATCAAGATGTGGAAAAGTTCGTGATATTACTTTTTGTGATTTTTAGTGAATTAATAAAACAACTGGTTTCTCAGAAGTGGTCATTCAGAATAAAACATCGTGAACGAATCTATCGGGAATTTATACCATATATCAGCGTTTTTCAAACTGTGGGGCACGCCCCCCCCTTGGGGGCATGATAACTCTACAAGGGGGGGCGAGAATATTGAAAAGTCGAAAACAAAAGATTATTTAAAAAATTATTAATTTACTGAAAGTAAACAAGCAAAATATTTTCTCATATAATAAAATGTAAAATACACATTTACACTGATATAATGCACTTATAAATGTATTAGTGCTGTACAAAGCATTTTATTATTAATTTAACAATACTAAGGACAAGTTTGATAATTACCAATGACCCTATAAGCTTGTGTTAACCTGTGTCTTGATAATTTGTACGGTTTATAATTAATTCCTTAACTGGTAATTAAAAGTTACGCGATTTGCTCCCCAATGCCACCGTTTTCCACGTAGAAGCACGTATTTTGATGGGGGGGGGGTTGTGGGAGGGGGAGAAGAAAAGTAATAAAAAAGCAAATCCTCTGAAATAAGTAAATCCTTCTAAAGAAAATTGAATAAAAAATATTCTTTTCATACATTAAAGGAAGTTCGAATTTTATTTGTTAAAAGTAAGTTCCTCCTGTAGTTTAATATACTTAGATCTATTTCTGCATTTACGGCCAACATCGCCAAAGAAGTTTCGCTTCTATTGCGTGGCTTTCCACGTTTTCTTTTTTTTATTGCATTCCAAAGCCTTCGGTATAGTTTTATGGATAGCAGTGCACAAAAAAGATCGTACTTCGGAAAGAACTACGTATACGACCACAGAAAATTAATGCGTTGGCTTAGCGAGACGTTTATATACGTCGATGGCACGTAAGAGGTTAAAGTTGCATTGTAGCTTTAGTGTCAATTGATTGATTGATTGAATATTAACGTCGCACTTTTCAGCTACACGAGGGCTTTTGGCGACGGACCACGTAATTTTGAATCATGGTCAAGTGACGTGGACGACACCTGAGCTGGCACCCCCTCTCCTAACTACCACACCACATCAACGGGAAGACGTTTCAGCTCTCGACAGATTTAACGTGCATCGGTGCCCTACACGGCGGGTCTTTAGTGGTACTGGGCTCGAACTCGTGACAAGGCAAGCCACGATCCGATACCTATACCACTCGGCTACCACGGCCACAGCTTTAGTGTCAAAGTATAGTATTATTGCATTCAATATATTATTATTTTATGGAGGGGGCGTGATTAAAATAATGATTGAACATTGGGTCTCGAATATTGAAAGTTTGAGAAGCACTGTCATGTATAAATTTTGAAAAGACATGCACGAGATTAAGAACGAAATGTACCTACAGATAGTGCTATCTTCAAGAGTGATATAATAGGGAAACGAGGACTGGCTTTTAGTACTAGAATAAGATTTCCCTTTTACTTTTTTGGATGAGAATCTTCAATATATCTTGTCAAAGAATGTAAAAACAAATCTAGTCCTTTTTTGACTTTAACGTAAGAAGAATTAAAATCTATAGAGAATTAGGATTATCTTCAAGAAAAGTAAGTGATATAACAGCAAGACCTTGTAGCCAATTGTATAACTTTAAATTGAACCGATAGTTGGAATACTCGAAACTAACAGATCTTATCCGAACACGGTTATTAAAAGGTACTAGCGACATTGACTGCTTCAAGGAAGTTGTGAAAGGAGTAATGAATACTTTGAAAGATGCAAGAATATGAGGCAAGAGAGACGTATTGTACAGCACGCATGGAGCTCACTAAGTAATCATTAACCTGATCCAATTTGATGCATTCTCATTTATATCCTTTGTAACTTCTTCTCTCATTTCGAGACGCTTGGTTGTGGTGGACACATCCTCTCACTCCACAACATCGGTAGAGTATGATTAAGTTTTCTACCGATGCACTTTCTCTTCGGTCATAGGCATTTCTAGCATTGCATAAAAAGAGGTAAAAATTTAGGATGGTTAATATTTTCTCACTGTTTGCATAGCAGTTCTCTAAACACATCAAAAAGGCCATTTTGACATTGTCGATTGTTGTTTATAGCCGATAAAACTACTATATCAAGATCCCAAGGCCCCCAGATGTTACTTATTTTATAACAAATGAAATATATAGGATGAGGTAGTGCTAGTATAAACTTTGAGGGCGTGCATACCTGCTAGCTTGACCCGACGGCCAATTTACAGGTAACAGGTGTTAAAGGTCGGTAAAAACAGTACTAACTTTTCTCAAATTCTAAAGGTTGATTTTTACGTATGCTTTAAAACACATCGTTAAAAATTAATAATCAGTACTGCTCAGACATGTTCCATCGGCGGTAAGTTAACAGACGCTTAAAAGCTTCCAAAAAAGTCATGCAACCTGTCTTATTTTCTAAAACTTGAAATTTATATATGATATTCGATGAACTATTTCAATAATTGTTGTAAACTGCCAGACCGATCGGATGGGCCAAACATCCCCTAAACAAATCTAAAGGGCCACTATTATGCGTATGATCGCAGGCGTGATAGATAGTTTTATAATAAGATTTATTTATTAATAAGAATATTTTCTTACAAAGCATTTTAAAATATTCTTATTAATAGTCTAATGGAAGACTTTAGTTGTAATTAAGGTATCCGACTACGTTCGGAACCGTGATTTTAAAAAAAGCACATAAATGGATAACTTTCATGATATTTAATGTCACTTAGATTAGAATACATATATAAAATTGTTTTAAGGACATTATGACAAAAAAAATTATTTAAATACAATATTTTGGCAAAAAATTAGCTAGAGAATAAACTTTTTTTAAAACGTTCTCCTTTTATAAAAATATTTCTATATTAATAATATTTCGCTTATATAAAGTAAAGACTTTTTCAGAGAGTCCGAACTAGGAAATTTGAAAAATGCACATTATTTTCAAATTTACCACCTATTGAAATAATTATCGGCGTTTCTTTCTTAAAATTTCTCTCTTCTGTTGTAGTAAAATATGGATAAATCCACTTCTAAGTGATATATTTCAAAATATCTAGTTCAGCCTCTGTACAGAGGTTGGATCTATTTACAGGCAAAATATTACTATAATAGAAGCCTTTTTCATAAAAAAGAATGTTTTTAAATTGGTCATTCAATGCTCTTTTTTTGTCGAAATATTGTACTTAAATAATTTTTTATTGTAATAATATTCTTAAAACAATTTTATATACGTTTTCTAATCTAAGTGACACTAAATATCATAAATATTATCTATTTATAAGCTTTTGCAAAATCATGGTTCCGAACGCAGTAGGATAACTTAAGTAATATTTTCACGCTTAATTATAACGATAATTACTGCATAATAAAATATAAATACATTTGAACTGGTAATGATAATTATGAACAAACCTTTGCTGGCTTATGAAGAATGTGTTTTACTGGCAATATTCAGAAAATTTTTATGGTTTTAAAAAGCAATCGATTTAATAAAATAATAGTTTTCTGGCATCTGGTAAGAAGCAAAGGGATACATATTTTACCATGAGAAAATTTCGAAATAATTCATGTGTAAATAGTAATCATTAATCAGAGTAAGTTAACTGTAATTTTTTTGAAAAGCTTTCAAACTTCCTTATCATTATCATTGAAGTTTCATATCTCATCATCAATCCAATGTTGATATTGAATATCTTCATTATCTTCATCAGTATCTTTAGTATCTTCTTCTGTAAAATAAATAATATGATTAAAAATGAAATAGTTTTACAAATAATTCAAAGGGAAAGTAGAATACCTGATTCATCTTGAAGAGATTCACTAACAAAAGCCGGTATCTGTTCCCTATCAAACCAGTTGAAATGCTATATTGATTGTCTTTCAATGTGCACCCATTATTTTCCGGACTAAAAATACTGAGTTCCTTCATATGAGCATTACTCAAGAGACTAGTGATGTAATTAGCACGTCGAAACTGCAGTTAAAGCTCACTCTTGCATGTTGGTAAGTTGCTCGCATCAAAGTTTTCAACATTCTTTCGATTGAACTCTTCATTGACGTCAGAAACCATATAAGTGTTGATGAATAGTTGAAGTCTGGCAGCATCTACGGTCAATCATTCCGGGAATGCTGTAAACTTCACAAATAAATTTCTGTATTTTGTTAAACACAATTTTTCACTAGTTAAAAGTTTCTGAATAAATCTGGATTGCCGAATTTCATAAATGCTTCCTAGTACTCTTCATTTTTCTTCAGTATATTGAATGGCTTCTGCTAGTCGTTTTTTTTTAAAAAAATACAATATTGTAATTACATCCAGTGATTGCATGAAATCCTGGTAAACAACGGTTTAAATGATGTCCTATAAGTGTTCGTAAACTTTAGTGATATCAATATATATCTTACTTTATCTCCTAAGCCAGTTAATATCCACACATGGTAATCATCATTTTTTAAATGACGCATATATTGCCCAACATAATTGCTGCAATGTCGGTATCAGAACATCGAATAACGAAATTAGCTTAAGCATAAATATTGCAGATATGATGAATAATTTTAGTGTCTGATTCCTCATGATCAGTGCACGTTAGAATTTCATCAATATTAGATACAACTATATATTGTTAGTGACAGTAAAAGAGTGACATTTCTTGAAATTAACGACAATATTTTTATTGTTCATAAGTGGTACCATCTTTTCAGTAGACCAGCGTTGTATAAAAAAATCAACAAGAGCTTGTTTGAACCGTATATATTTTTAATTTTTGGCGAAATCAGACGGTCGAACTTGATCTGGGGTCCATTGATATTAAACCCCAATGGTGTCGATTCATGTCGGAGATATGTTTCGTGATCTTTTATAAACGGAGAAAAGTATTGATCGAAAATAATATCAAATCTGTTTGCATTTAATTGTGTGGTCATATGTAAATTTTTTCTTTGAAATACTGCTAACCTTTTGGGGACATTTTTCATTGTGTGAAGGAGAAAAAATTCATTAATTACTACAATATCTATGAGAGACGGTGGATTATGTTTGACATCTTTTTCCAAACATTTCGTTAAAATAGATTTTTGAGTCTTACAAATTCCACTACCAAAATGGCACAAGGATAAGGGAACTGGAGTTATAGGATATGTAAAAAATTTTTGCCATATCGACTTTGTGATCGATAAAAATACCGAGTATACGTCTTTTTTTTATTTTAATAAATATTTCTTTGAATATATAATATGTGTGTACATTTTATTATTATTTTTTTTTGTTTAAGAAATAAATATATTTTATGCAGCTTATTTTTACGTTAAGAAGTATCTTTAAGTGATGCGAAATTAATATATAATAAAACTGTAAATATCTCTATTACTGACTTCTTTTCTTTACTTTACATGCATTGTAGCGGAAATCGAATTGTTTCTAAAATGTCCAACTGTGTGGCGCGCTGAATCCTAATGGTAGATTGGTTTGGCACGCCACAGATTAAAAGGTTGCGAACCCTGCTTTAGACTAAACACCAAGACGCACACAAATAAAAAGTAGGGGGAGAATAGACGAGATGTCTCTCTCACACTCAAATGGACGAATAATGACATTGCATTCATACGCATAGTGACCCTTTAGGTGTGTCTGGGGGAGATGTTTGGTCCATCCGATTCGTCTGGCAGTATACAACAAATATTGAAATAGTTCACCGAATATCATATATAAATTTCAAGCTTTAGAAAATAAGACAAGTTGCATGGCATTTTTGGAAGCTTTTAAGCGTCTGTTAAATTACCGCCGATGGAATATGTCTGGCAGTACTGATTAATTTTTAACGATGCGTTTTAAAACATACGTAAAAATCAACCTTTAGAATTTGAGAAAATTTAGTACTGTTTTTACCGACCTTTAACACAAGCTACCTGTAAATTGGCCGTCGGTACAAGCTAGCAGATATGCACGCACTCAAATTTTATACTAGCACTATCTTACCCTATATATTTTATTTGTTAGAAAATAAGTAACATCTGGGGGCCCTGGGATCAGCTGACTAGTCAAACCAGGTAACTGGCTGCCACATGCACCATACGGATAAACTGTGCAAATGTGTTGGCTGCAAGTTTTGCTACAAAGAACTCATGAGAAGAATGAAGCCTCTAGAAGGTCAACGTGTCAACTAGACTCAAGTTTGGACGACTGTGGAAATAGGTAGCCAGAACTGTCTTCAGCTTCATTATCCAGTACATTTTACCATCTCATGTCACCTAACTGTGTATGGATTACACTGACAATGGCTTTTTAAGACCTTTTTCTTTAACCACTAAATATTAACAAGGTAATCTGGAGACGATTAACATGGCTTATCGAAGACTGACGTAGCATAGTGTTCAGTGAAGAATCCCGTTTCAGTCATGGAATAGTACATGGAGGGTCTTGGGCTAGAGATCCAATTGAAAACGAACTTTCATCTACAATACTACACCATACAATTAGTGACCTTAATACTTCAATGTGGAACGTTATCTTTTAAGACAGCAGATCACTTTTAGCCAATCTATGTACATTTTATGTGTAGCTCAGTGGTGCGATGAGGATATTATGGGAAGGTTGCATTGATACCTTTCATAACACGGGCAAATCTGTGTCTGTTTCCTAACATTATAATGCTTATACAATATGGCTCGCACTTTCTGTATTGTCTCCCTGTTGTTGACACTCTTTCTTCGTCATCTAGGCTAGCAGACATTTCATTTATTAAAAATTTTGGGACAACGCAGTTTGCCAGTGTTGTAGAGCTGGAGAAACAATTGGTAAATGTCTAGCAGAAAAGTTTCTGGAGAAGAATAAGAGCCCGCTTCGCTTTTTGCATCAACGCATTCAAGCTGCAATGGAAGAAGGTCTGGATTAACAGTAATCATGACAGTAGTTTAAATGCACACATTATTGGCTTCAATTAAAACACTAAATAATTATGTGCTTGGAGTAGTTTTCCCTAAAGAAATCCTGATAATGTTAATAATATTTTTTATCTTCTGAACTTTAGCTAAAGTATACTCTCAGCTAGACAACTAATATCTGCAAGTTGATTGAATTAGTATCTTCTACTATAAGTTGTTTCCCATCAATCTCACTTGCATATTCTGAATAGTTTCAGAATAATCATGCATGTCTTTTCTAATATTCACTATTTAACTTTTGATGCCTTTATTCTTTTAGCAAGGCGTATTTGTATACATCATGGTTCATGCGCGCGCATGGCGTAGTTATATAAAAAAACACAAAAGATTTGTTACCTCAAACGGACGGGAGAACCTGCCCTACAACATGCATCGTCTTCAATGGGATTTTACCAATAACTAATTTTACAGAGAAGTTCTTTTTGATTGTCATTAATGAATCTTTTGTCCTTGTAATCCTGATCCTTTTATTACTATTTGTATGAGCTTTACGCAAATTGAATTTTTATAAAAGCAATAACTTCCTTCGTTGATTTTTGATGTTTTTTTTTCAGTAATATATATACATATATTCATATGTGTGTGTTTGATGGATACATGCATGCATATATACAGACCCATTTGGTACACTTAGCCTTTTTCAAGAAATGTGTATGAAAGAATATCTTTCTTTCTTGAAATAATTAATTTTTGCACAAATTAAGTTTTATACAATTACTCCACTTTTAAGATAATTTTCAAATTTAAATGCAGTATTCCAATTTGATTTACTTTTTCTTTGGATATATTTATCATATTCTGGAATAATAAAAAAATTTTCATTTATTTATCCCATTTTGTTTGATTTTACTTAGTGATAAAGATATTTAACATTTATATGTACATAATTATTTTAATTCTGTAGCTTTTTTATCCTTTACTTTGAGTATTTTACTTTTATACGAGTACATTACCTTTTAATTACGAGTATGTGGATTTAATATTTAATGTAGATTCCCGAGACTTTAAGTTGAGTTGATTTTTATAATTTTGACTTAATGCTCAAAATATATGGTATTATGTAATCGTTAATTTCCCGATGATTTACGGATAAAGATACAACTCGGTATTAAAAACTACAATAAAAATCAAACGCTATGTACATCGGATGATACAGATAAATTCATTTGCTTATCAAAAGTTTTATTGCTTTTTAAAAACTAGAATGGTGATCTCTTATAATTTTTGTTTATATCGTTTTTTTAAGGAATCATTAAGCTCACAATGATGAATCGTTATCGTTTCAGTTTGTGCCTTGCACAGATGATTTTTATGTGTTGTAGCTTATGAATATTATACTAATTTTACTGTATAAATATAAAAATATATGCATGAACTAATCAATATAACTACATCAATTCTATCTATTAGCTAAGTCTATACATGGAATAAATTTTATTTAAAAATAAATTTGTTGTTAAAGCATTTTTGGATAGGCACTGTACGAAGAGTCGTACTGTATTAACTTTCTTTTTTAGCACTAGGAAATCTTAACGTAAGCATTATAGTTTACATCATAGTTTACATCATAATTATGATGCGTTTAGTAGCTGAAGGATCTAATGTATGTTATACTAGTGATTAATATGTGTAACGGCATTAGTTACCATAGTTCTGTGGCCATTACCATACTACTGCACATAATCATTAGCTACATAATCACAATCTAGTTTCTGTATATTATTTGTGTATACAGTGGTTCTCTACTATGACTAAATTACCCAGTTTTCTGTCCTTACCAACAAAAAATCTTTTAAACAAGCAATTTGTGTGGAAAGAACTATTATTATTATAAATTTATTCTTGAGTCTATGATGTTACGTAGTATTTTTTTCCTTTTATTTGTGTGCTTTTTTATCCATTGTTTAGAATTTTTTAAAGGTTTTTCTTAACAATCTGGCATCCATTTTTAATTATATAAAATATCAAACTATGTTTGTGTGTGTGGTGTAAGTTAAAACATATATATATATATATATATACATTAATTTCCATAAAAAAATGTGCACCAAGAAAAATTAGTCAAAATACTTATATCAAAGTAGTACTTACATATATAAGTACTATTGTGATATGAGTAACTGATTAGAAAATCAAGGAAAAATTATCATTAATTGCAGAAAAAAGTACAAATGAACGGAAGTTTAAGTACTCTGTTAGACCTCCTCTAGAGCAGCAGACCACTAATAGAATTTTTTAAGTGTTAAATATATTTATAAAAAAAATTGTGATCAAGCCCATAAAATGTACCTTGTTTATAAGATGAAACTATTAATTATAACCAAATTACGCAAGCTTTATTAATAAACTATAATAAAATAAACAAAATAAACAAAAACTGCAAAAACAAAACTTTTAGCATTATTCCTAGTGTGATGAATGTTCCTATTTACTTGAAATAAAATTATGGATATTTGGCCCCAATATATGTTGTTACTCTAAGATGGAAAACTGCATTTTTTTCAAGCTGAGATCAGTATGTGTTTTGATGGCTGTAACAGATGAAAAAACGCCTTTTCACATAAATAAGTTGTGAATAACTGAATCACAGTTTTTATAACCTGTTCACTAAGAAAAGGGTATTCACTTATTATGGAAAGTTAGAACTGAGATCTTGATTAGGTTAAATGGATTTTAAATTTGAAAGTTTCGTAGACAGACACAGAGAAGATGATAGGCGGATGATGCCTTCTTTTAGATACATGTTTAAATTATTTTATCCTGATATTTTTCACTGCAAATGAATCTATTACCCACATATTACCATGTCTGGGACCTTCATTCCTTGGCTAATAACGAGCAAAAGATTCTGTAAGTGATTCCAAATGCTTTTTAACTTGCGTTACTACTTGCCGGTTAACATTATTTTCCTTCATGTTCTCATCAAAATTAAAAAAAAAACATTTGCAGATCGTCTTCAACCAACCGCGTTTGCCACAGTAATATTTCTTTTGAAACCCATCCCTTTTACTTCGTAGTGTGGACACGTTCTCAAGTTGTCCTTGCAAGGATATGTTTAGTTGATTTAACAAAGGAAAAAATACCTGCCAGGTATGTAAGCTTTGCTATCCATTCATTGTTGGACAAGAATTTTTGAATTTCGGATTATTTTGTTCCTGGAAATATAACTTGACTTCTACCCCTAAAACATAACTTAACGTGATTAGTAAGTATATTCAACATTTTTCTAGGGATCAGCGAAATTTTCTCGTGGACCACCACTTTGGTGACCTCTTCTCTAGAGCGAATACACGATGCGATATGAGCAGGCATTGAGGCATACAAGTTCTGAATAATGTTCTGAGAAATCTATTTCCACAGTTGTTATAAACGCGCCTCTAAGCCGACGAAACTCGTAAGCTGTCCAACTTGCCATCCCAATGATCCCAGATATGTTCAATTGGTGACAAATTTAGGGATCGAGCAGGCCAGGGAAGAGTGGTCATATGGCAGAGGCAGTCTTGTGACTTCTTTGCTGTGAGTGACTGAGCACTATCTGGTTGAAAAATGGCTCTTGGAAGCCCTGCCATGAGTAGCAACACATGTGGCTGTAGGATGCCATGGACGTACCACTGGGGAGTCCTTGTACCATGTATCAATATTAGAAGTGTATCTTAAGTGTATCGTGTATCTTACGCAATGGCACTCCATACTATCACACCGGCTGTGGGAGCTGTGTGGCGCTGTAAAGCAAAGGCAGGATTGAGGGCACTCTACACACAAACAGGATTGCTATCATTGTTCAAACTGAATCTAGATTCGTTGCTGAAGTTGACCTGGTTCCTTTCCGTTGCAGTCTAATCCTGTCGTGCGCGACACCACTCCAAATGGAGGCGTCGGTTGGTGGGTGTCATTGGTAGCACAAATAATGGGCTGCACAATACCAGATGTTCTTCAGCCAGGCACCTTGCGATGGTTCAGTAAGACACGGGGGCCGTAGTGAAGGTTCTGCCTGTGTCTGGACAACGACCAATGAGGCAGTTGGCTCTACACTGCGTGTGATGTGATGGTCTTCTCGACAACTGGTTTGTAGATTGCATCCTAAACCTAGTCTCCGTGTAAATGTCGTCTCTTCTGTCCCCTGATCCCCATATCTCCTCACAGCCAAATCAGAACAGCATACTTGGCGAGCGACTCGCCGAGCTAACCACCCAGTTTTCATCATCCCGATTATTCTTCCCCTCTCAAAATCTGACAGTTGCTCATATTGATGGTGACGTAACGTAATGTCTACCTCAATGTTTCCTTTGCAAAAGATTAAGTACATTCAAACAAATTCTGTTTACCTTTTTCATACTTCAAGCAAAATAAAAGGGAGATGAAATCCTAATAAGAATTATATAAATTGAGAAAACTCAATAAGAGATCCAGGTGGCCCGTCGCCTGTTTATTCTAAAGAACATTGGCCAGAAAAAAATCCTTTTGGTATTTCAGGTCCTAAATTTTTACGTAACTGAAGATTTTAAGTATTTGTGATATTTATTAAAATTATGCATTTTTTAAAAAAATAATTTGAAAGTTATTCAAAAAATTTTTTAACAATTTTCAGGTAAAATAAAGAACATTATATTTTTTAATACATAAATATATATTTAGTGAGCAAATTTAAATTTAACACATCATTGAAAATATTCTGAAAAAATATGCTTCTTTTTTATATATATATATTTCATAATAGCTTTGTCATTGTCAAATTTTTTCCTTCTTTATTTAATTCATTGTTTATTTATTTTCAATGGTTATTATCTATGCTTATTATCAATGGTTATGACATTATTGGAATTTTTTTCCTTACTCAGTCAAAGTAGTAAAAAATAAATTAAATTAAAGGTCTTTAATGTTCCTCTTTTCTCAGAACAATATCTCTGCAAAATGTGGTTACTTATTTATTTATTGCTTTTCTTTTCTAGCGATAAAAATATTTCCATTATTATTATATTTAAAAAAATGCATGTTAGAGATTTATCTTACAGAAAAGACATTATTTAAGTTGAAATAGGCTTTTTCAATCTTTCTAAAGATCTAGATAATATCCTTTTGAATCTTGTCATTATCGAATAAATTGTTTCGACATTCTGAGATTGAAAAAAAATATATATAAAGAATAAATCAATTAACGAAAATAAATAATGTTTGGTATTTAATCCTTAAACTTTTATGCACAGGCGGGTTTTATGAGAAATATTTATGTAAGGATTTCCTTCTATAAAAAAATAGAAAATATTAAGTATAGTGAAAACTTTATCTTTTAAAGAGAAAATGTTGTTTTTTATTCATCTTTAAATTTCGGAATGTTTTAGTAAATATGAAATAATAATTCAATAATATTTTAAACGGATTGATATATTTATTTTTATTTAGTTTTCTTCATTTACAGCTTTTATCGTTATTCTTCATCATTAATGATGGAATATTCTTCTTCTCTGATGCAATGCGTTAAATGTAAGAAAACTTTCAAAATTTGAAATCTTTTCAAATTCTGGGTATACGACAATGTTCAGAGCCATGATTTTGCAAAAGAATGTACATGAATAATTTTTAAGACTTGACCACTCAGCCTGAACTAGGAATTTTGAAAAAATGAATTATGAATGAAATGAAAATTTAAAAAAAATACTACATAGTACGATGGTGAGTCGGAAAACAAGTTTCCCCTGTCGACTGTGGTCAGAGTTGTGTATAAAAGTAAAAACATAAAATGAGACATTAGTGATAAGACATAACTTTATTTTTCCACATAAGTACTAAGTACATAGAGACATTTGTCATACCGCTTGATAAACTTGAAAATGATCTCCAGGAAAAAACTCAGGGTTTTGCAGTGGCGAGATTCCTCTTCAACGCCAGAAACAAATGAAAGTCACTTGGTGCGAGATCAAGACTGTATGGTGGGTGTTCTATGTGCTCCAAACCAAGAGTTCTAATATGGTTTTGTATTTCCGTCGCCGTGTGTGGTCTCGGATTGTCATCCAACAACAGAGTGCCAGATTTGGGAAGCCCTGGCCACTTTTCTCAAATCGCCCCTTTCAGTTTTGACAGGGTGTCACTGTACCGATTGGCAATGACAGTTAGAACTTCCAAAAGTCCAGCAAAACTCATTGGGCGTCCCAGAAAACTGTTAGGAGCACTTTACCTGCATAGAGAGTTGTTTCGAACTTCTTTCGGACAGTTGATGATGGTTGTTTCCACACTATACATTCGGCTTTCGTTTCGAGCGTGAAATGGTGGACTCACGAGTCATCCCCCGTCACAATCCGAAACAGAAAGTCATTGCCATCTTCATAGTAACGCACGAGATGTTCCAGGCTGACCACCATGCGTTAAGCGCTTCGTCCGTATGCAATGTCCTGAGTTTTCCTGGGGCGCTTTTTGAAGGTATCAAGCGGTATAAAAAATGCCTCAATGAACTTGGCACCTATGTGGAAAAATAAAATTATGTTATACCTTTAAGTTTCATTCTATGTTTTGAATTTCATACACAACTCTGATCACGGTCGACAGGGTAAACTTATTTTGCGATTCACCCTCTTTGGATAATAAGCGAAATATAAAGTTTGTTAGGAGTTTTTTTTTGACAAAACACTTGATCTAATCATCATATTAATATTCTTAAAAGCAGGCATGCTTATTTACTATATAATTGTCAAGACTCAAATTGCCTTTTTCGTCTTCAGAATCTGTAGATGAAACTATCGAATTAAATCATGGAGAAATGGAGAAATCACACAAAACGAAAGTATACTATAATATATTTAAACCCACATATCATTAACTATAACACTAAAATAAAGGTAGATATTTTTCCATCATCCTCATTAGAATATTTTTTCTTCTTTTCTCGTAAATTAAAAAATCAGAATCAAACCAAAACTCTTGCTGGAAGGAAATTCAGTTGTAATATACTTCTTAACAACGTAGTTTCAGTTGGTTTTCATACTGTTTTTTTTTTTACAATTTTCAAGACATTGTAGAATTTTTGTAGAATCACTCAATTGTATTTTTAGAATAATTCTAATTCAAGCAGAAAATTATAAGAAATTAGATTGATAACTTATTTGTTTTTTCATTCAACAATCGTATTATCCCGTATCGTTTAATACCTTGAGGGGAATATAATAAATAAGTTTCCTCTTGAAATGAACAAAATGTACTAATTACACTGCAGTTTGTAAAATTGCAACACCATTAAGGAATCATCAGAGTTAAATGAATATCAGCAAATATCATTTATGGGATGTTACGTAAAATAGTAAAGTTTCAGAGCCACCGTGCATGCGTGGCGTGCACAGCTCCCTCTGAACTGATGCTGAAAGCGCATAAATAGAGGGCTATAACGGAACTTTGAAAATAGTAAATGATTATTTGTTAATGGTGAACGTTATGTGACACCTAAGTATGCCTCCGCGACGAAACAAGGAGAAATTCCAACAACTTACAGAGTCTGAACGGGGGAGGGTTATCAACCTTCGAGAAGGAGGATTTTCCTATCCCGCAATAGGAGCTTGTGTGCAGCGGAACAGTTCCACAGTGATGCTAGTTTGAAAGTAGTGGACCGACGAGCACCAAACAACTAAAAAGAACTTGGCAGTGGATGACGGAAGGTGACGTCAGCATGGTAGATGAATGACCGCACAGCTTCCTCCATGCAGTAGGCAGCCAGTTGGTCACTGCTACAGGTGTACTAATGTCGGCTTCGTCGATTCGTCGACGTCTGCTGCACCGTGGATTGCATGCAAGGGTGACTTATGACAGGATCCCCCTCACGGCAAACCATCAACGACTGCATCTTCAATGGACTCATGATCGCAGAGCCTGGCAAGCTGATTGGCACCAAGTTGTCTTTTCTGATGAATCACGATTCAATTTGCACGGCCATGATGGCCGCGTTCGTGTTAGACGGTGAACCCTGCCATCCACAGTACTTTACCGAACGACATAGTGACATAACACCCAGACTTATGGTTTGGAATGCGATTTCGTATCATGGATGATCCAATTTGCTGCGAGTTGAGAGTAATTTCAACACTAAAAGATACGTCCGTTAAGTGCTACAGCCCCTAAGTCGTTTCCTTCCTTCGAGGCATCAGTGGAGCTATCTTTCAGCAGGATAATGCACGCCCACATGTTGCAAAGACCGTTCGAAACTTTTGTTCAGCCCAACACATGCAACTTCTTCTTTGGCCTGCTTATTCGCCGGATATGTCGCCCATTGAGCACGTGTGGGATTTGGTTGGTCGGCGTCTCGCTTGTGATCCGCGTCCTGCAGCTGCAAAAGACGAATTTTTGCTGCACATTCAAGCAATATGGAATTCTCTTTCACTAGCACACATTCAAAATCTGTTTGATTTCATGTCACGTCATGTAGCAGCACTTATTGCAGCTCGTGGTGGCTACACTAAATATTAATTTCGGACACTTCATAATGCTTTTTTGCTTTGTAAATTTCGTCATTTTTTTGTACTAATAGAAGTCATTAATGCATTAGATTTCAATTAATTCTGATGGTTCATTCATGGTGTTGCATTTTTTACAAACAGCAGTTTATAAATAAAGGAATTGAGGTGCGAATTGCCCTATTAAAATGAAATATAATCTAATGGGTGGTTCTCTACTAGACCGTTAAACTTGAAGGGTGTGTGTAGGGTATCGAGGTGACTCGGAATCACATAGGAATGCCGCGTCGCAAATAGTGTAGTTGAGAACTATGAAGCAAAGAAGCAGAGAAAATGAACAGAAACAATAGCCCATTTACGAGACAGAAAACATTTTATGGAAAAGTTGCGCAGGTGTTTGAAATTCCGACCGGAGTTCATCTGGCAGGCATGACTGCAACCCAGCACGAAATTCCTTATCTTCTGGAGGATTCCAGAAAGCCATCTTCCGCTAGGTGACACTGAACGGAAAGTTTCATGAAAACATATCCTGCTTGAAATCGTTATTTGTGATCCGTTCTCCGAGGTAATAGGATGAACTCGTATTCAAAAGAAGAACTGGTCGACGTGCTTATCGTGTTTGAAGCTGCGGGTTGTAATGGGCGCGCCGTTTGGCTTGACGTTACTCGAATAAGTGTATTCCACATCTTATGACCTTTGCAAGTGTGGACAGAAGGTGACGTGATTCTGGTTCTGGTTACATAAAAGTTTGGAGTACGAGACGCCCATGCCATCAATTGGAGTTCTCGTCGCTGGAATACCTCTAACTGCCGGAAGGACACGTGTCATACCAGGAATCTTCGAAAATGTAAGGAATTCCATACAGTGCCGCTGTCAGACCTGCCAGATGAATTCTGGTCGTAATTTGGAATACCTGTTTAAACACAACCTTTAAATAAAATGTTTTCTGTCCGATTAATGCATTACTGTTTCTGTTCATTTTCTCTTCTTTCCACCATAGCTCACAACAACGGGATTTGCGACCCTTCATTCCAATGTGATTCCAGGTCATTTCCATACCCCGTACAAACCCTGCAAGTTTGTCGGTCTGGTTGCAAATCACCCTGTATATTTAAACAACTTACTGTCAGTGTGGAATTAGAAAACAGGATAGAAGAAAGATCTCATATGAATACCTTTAACTTAACTTATTCATTTTGTTTCTAGGTTGTCATCCCTACTCTCGATTACTCAGTGAGTAAGTTCATATCGAGGAACTAGAAAATACAATAATAACGTAGAATGAAATCCCTACATTTAGATTCCAGTATTGTATAAAATGTTAGTAGTGTAGATAATTATAAAATATATATGATTGTTATTTTTCAACTTAAAAATAAATTACTAGATTATATCTTACTATTTACATTGTAAGAGGCTTAAAAATGACTGCACATTTTTCGAAATAATCTACTTAACAAATGTCCTCCAGAATTATCGTTTTCTCTAAGACTTTTAGCTAACCGAGTTTTAAGTTTAACTGTGTTCTTATATCTATTGAAACAGTACACTGCTTATGTGGTAATGTATACTACAAACGCGTATACATGTAAAGCAGTGATGATTAAAAGAAATAAATTTAAAAATAAAATTTATTAAATTAAGTTACTTTATTTTGCATAAAGATGGATTTAAGCAAGATGATTAATTCTTACAGTATTCGAAATTTGTATATTTAACCAGATTCTACTAATTTTAATTTAAGAAATTGAATAATTCTTTTAGGTAGTTTTTTTCCGTACTAGCTGGCATACTTTATCCTATAAAATAGGGACCGTGATATCCTTGTGCTTGTGGTCTCGAACTCGTAGGCGGTGCGTTGCGAGTTCGAGTCCTAGTGTCACTGAAGATTCGCCGTGTAGAGCGGGCTAATGAACGTTAAATTTGTCGAGCTCTAAGCTCTCCCGTTGGCGAGTGAGTGAATATTAACGTCGCACTGTTCAGCTACACGAGGGCTTTTGGCGATGGACCACGTAATTTTTAGCCATGGTCAAGCAACGTGGACGACACCTGAGCTGGCACCCCCTCATCTACCACTTCACACCAGCGAGAGTACGTTTGAGCTCTAGTCAGATTTAATGTACATCGCCCCTACACGGCGGGTCTTTAGTGGTACTTGGCTCGAACTCGTGACAAGGCCAGCCACGATCCGATATCTTGACCACTCGGCTACTGCGGCCACCTACCGTTGGCGAAGATTTGTAGTTTGGAGTGTGGGGTGCCCGCCAAGGTGTCGTTCTCAGCACTTGAACAAAGCTCAAAATTATGAGTACGTCCCCATTATCTCTCGCACTTTCTCTATCATATATAAAGCAGTGGTCGCCAACCTTTTTATCGCCACGGAGCGGTCAATGTTTGATAATTTTACCTCGGCCCCCTGAGAGGGGAGGAGACATTGATAGCTTATATTTGATCAAGGGTACTCAATCATTTTTTCTGCTATGTCACACATACATGTGGCAACTACTTCACGCGGGCTGCAGCATGAGGATTAGGAGGGGGGCTTTAAAATCAAAACATTTTAAATGCGGAAAATTGATCAAGTATTATAATTCATAATTTTCGATTTCATTTTAAAACTATATTAAACTCAACCCACAAAAAATAGGTTTATATGCATTTTTTACCCAACTATAGAGTAATTTCGATTTCCTTTCATCAATGATACCAGGAGACCTCCTCTCCCCCTCTCTCCCAAATATTTTTTTGCTGCTTCAAAAATTTTTTTTAGAAATCCAATTTATCTCGTCTTCAAAGAGACAAGAAAGCCATTTAAAGATTTGTATTTAGTGGTAACGAGCAAAATTTTATTTCTTAAATATAACATTTTTACGACAAATAAAACAAGTAGTTGATCTCTGTTCGTTTTCCCCTACGAAACAGTCAAGATTCTAGTTGTCTTGAAACAACATATATTCTGAAGATATTTTTTGCTTTAAAGACATGAGGTTAGATTAAAAATTTGATTCACTCCTAAAATGGTCGCTACTCCAATGTTATTTGTTATCACTAACCGTTACATTTACAAAAAGCAAAACAAGTTATCTCGCAATTCGTACCAGTACGACATCGATAAAAAAATTGATGCATGTGATTAATAGAATTTCTCACTAAATTTTTAATGCATTGTTCATAAATAATTAAACTTTTTAATGCAACGGGCCATGAGTGGGCCACTTAGAAAGATACGGTGGGTCATACGCGGCCCGCAGCTTGAGTATCGCTGTTTTAGATTGTTCTGATTTAAGGTATCTGAATACGTTTGGAACCGTGATTTTATAAAAGCGCATAAATGAATGATTTTCACGATATTTTGTGTCACTTAGATTAGAATATATGCATAAAATTATTTTAAGGACATTTTGACAAAATAATTTTATTTAAATACAATATTTCGGCAAAAAATTAACTTCGAATAACCTTTTTTCAAAATGTTCTCCTTTTATAAAAAATGCTTCTAAACTAATAATATTTTGCGTAGATAAAGTAAAGACTTCTCCAGAGAGTCTCAGATACGATTTTTGAAAAATTTACATTATTTTCAGAGTTACAACCAATCGAAATAATTATCGGCGTTTTTTTCTTAAAATTTAGCCCCTCTGTTGTCGTAAATCATGGTTAAACCCACTTCTAAGTTAGATATTTTAAAAATTCTATTTGAGCCTCTGTACACAGGTCTGAGCTATATACAGGCAAAATATTATTATTATTATTGAAGCATTTTTCACAAAACGGAAATATTTTGAAAAATGGTCATTCTATGTTTATTTATGTCAAAATATTGTACTTAATTTTTTTTATTGTAATACTATTCTTAAAACAATTTTATATCCGTTTTGTAA
>BMAU01006914.1:0-10757 GCA_019973935.1 Trichonephila clavipes | reverse complement strand
CGTGTGCCATAGCAATTTTCAAGGTTCTACGTTAAAAATGGAAGCTGTTGGTGCTACGAGAATCTTCCAACGTTCTATTGTCAAACGAGGCCTTAAATATGCACATTATTATGGTGACGGGGACTCTAAAGGGCTTTTATAGCATCAAAGATACTTATGGGAAGGATAGCGTCACAAAATATAAATCATTGGTCATGTTCAAAAGAAAGTAGGTGCGAGATTGCACAAACTAAAGTCTAAAAAAATAAGAATCTGTCACAGTAAGGGAAACTCACCGTCTTTTATTGACCGATTGCAAAACTATTGTAAGTTTTTGTTCGTAGCAATGTTGGAAACTTATCCGGTCTTCAGCAAAATGTTATTGCGGCTTTGTTTCATTGCTCATCAAGTGTCGAAAAACCGATGCATGGGCAGTGTCTCATCGGAAGATAGTTGGTGCTACTACCCAGCGAGCACTGTCTTGTGGCAAAAGCCAAGGCGAAAAATGACCTTCTGAGAAACTATCAGATAGTACTAAACACGATTAAGCCTACATGTTTAAAGTTTATTGCCGAGGGCTGCCTTACTAAATGCCTGCATGGCAAAGCACAAAATTCAAAAAAGAGTGTTTAAATTGCGTTATATGGCAGAGAGTACCGAAGGAAGTTTCATTATTGCCTCAAAATTTTTAAAATCTGGTGCATTGGATGCTGTGATCAATTTAATGATGGATACAAGGGTTGTGTTGAAATTTTAAAAAAAAAAAACTTAATATAACTCTGGTTATTTTACTTTAAAAGCATACAAACATTTTTGACATCAATAAATTAACGACGCAGAACGACATTCAACACCAAATGTTAAGCAGCGTAGAAAAATTTTAAGAGCTACAAGGAAAAAAAAAATCAATGTTTTAGAGAGTAAAGAAGGTGTATTTATAAATCAGGAGCATTTTAAGTATATCAAATTGTGTTTAGTATTAAAATTTGCAGTTGAAAGTTTGTTTTGATTTATCTCGAAATGAATTTTGTTTAACGTATTGACATTCGGGCGTAAATATCATTGAAAAAAAGTATACTGAACCAAATTAGTTCAAATTTTATAAATATATTTGTTTATAAATTTGTAAGAATCCTCTACTCATTTCAAAATTATATAGTTGATATGTCTTTAGTAACTAAGGTATATATCATGCTCGTATAATTTTTAAGAATTTTCAATGTTCTTTTACTCGAAACTTGATAAAAATTGTAGCCAATTGATTATCATCAGGAAAATAGTACCCAGCCCTAAAAATGTTATAATGATCATCATCAAATTTACAGAAAAGGGATATTTTTGTTTACATTTGAGTTATGTGCGTTATTCTAATAATCAATTTAACTACTATTTACACCATACTTTACTCCCTAAAATTTTTTTATGTACTGCAAGTAACATATTAAATGTATTTTTTCATTTTCAGTTATATTTCATCAGTAAAAAATATTTTAATAGCAAATACTACAGTTTTAAAAAAATTTTCTTCGAAGGTGTACGGATACACCTTAATTAATCCTTGTCACCGTTTGAACATTTCTGAAAAACACATTTTCGTGTAAAAATACATTTTAAAGTTTGAAATACTTTTTTCTAAATACTAACATTTAAAATACAGGTTTAAAATTCTCCAGACTTATACTTAACACCTTCCTTTTTCTCAGATAATGCACATTTTATTTTTTTATGTCCTCTGAGTTTTTTCTATTGATTTTTGTACTGGACAATGAATGTCTCTCCGAGTCGATAAATCTTTTGTCTTCAACCTTTGAAAATCCCTTCAAAATGAAACAACCCGTTGGGATGTGCAAATGTTCCAATACGGAAAGAATCACTTTAGATCCACCATTGATCTGTAACACAGCATAGAATGTGCCAAATTGTAATGTCAGAAATTCAATAAAAGTTTCTTTTCGGATTATGCTCTACAAAACACATTAAAACGTTCATTAATATTTTTGGTCTTGCTATGTAAACACAGTGTTTTAGAAGTGATTGGTCGCATAAACCCATATAGGTGGTTTTCACAGTGTTCAATACTGCAGATGTTTTATGTTTATGCAGATTTACTTCTTGCTTGACCTTTTGGTATTTGTACCATGTATCAGATCCAGAAGAGCATTGTCAATACATAGGTGTTTTATCGGCGGAGCAGCAATGACTACAGTTTGCATGTTAGACAAATTGTCAACATTACTTCGAATTGCAATTCCAAAATAGTTTTGAAATGTGACGATGAATTTGTCGGTCAATTTACCTTTCCCATCTAAACCTTTTCTAGATTTCTTCAACGTTCGTACACTAGAGCCAACTCTCTTTTGCATATGTCCTATGCACTCATAGTTAATTACGCTATTAATACCATATATGCATTTCACATTATTGAAGGTCTTTGAATCCCTATTCCCATAGTAAGATGTATATAGTTGACTCGGCAATATTGACTGAACTCTTCAATGTCTAATATTTTTCCGGAGTCTTCAGAAATTTTTGAAACACATCCATTCTGTGATGAGTAGCCACGTTTTTGCCATGTACCATCCACGCTTACACCACACTCATTTGAACATTCTGCAATGGATTTTGTTGACTTCAACACAGAACTGTTTGCAGCTTGTGACGTAGCATGCAGCAACTTAATTTCATATTGTTTGTATGTACATTTTGATGGATAAGGAAGATTCAGCATACTGAACAGTTTCCTTTCAGCTGAAAATCTTTTGCCAATTGCTCTCATTCCAAAGACGAGAAGAAGGTTTGTAATATTTAAATTATTCATCTTTATGATGTAGAAGTGAATCCTTTGGAGAATAAACAGTTTTTATACTTGAGACAGAAATATGACTGCAAACCAAGTATTGAGTCTTCAATCAAGTACAATTCTTGGTTATAACAAACAGGACAAGAAAGAATAGTGAATATTGATATCAATATTTTGATGTCGAAAATTTTATTACCAGAAAGAGATAACATTAAATAAAGCGTCACTTAATCAACTTCCAATTTTTCTGAACTAATACTCCCATCACTAACTTTCTTTTAAGCAGTGCGAAAATTCTCATTAAACTCTTGCTTTTTTTGATGTAACCTTCGTCCATGTCCCATGAGAGAAATTTAACGAATAATTAAAAAAACAAGTTTATCAAATACGAAAATCAAAATAAATCGATTTCAGTAAAACTGGAATGAAAAGAATTAGAAGTTATATCAAACTTTAAG
This sequence comes from Trichonephila clavipes, assembly GCA_019973935.1. Taxonomy (NCBI): domain Eukaryota; kingdom Metazoa; phylum Arthropoda; class Arachnida; order Araneae; family Nephilidae; genus Trichonephila; species Trichonephila clavipes. Next base: position 7,520 of record BMAU01006914.1, on the reverse strand, counting down.
AAATAAATAAACAAATATCCTGTAATTGCCAGATTTGAAAACTCATTTAAAAATATATATAAGTGAAGTTTCTTATTAGCGTTTAAACAAAAAATATATTTTTTAAAAAGTGGAAAGAAACTGAAAACTTTCAGTTTTGATTTCTGAATGCCTCTTTCGGTTGGCAGTTACCAACTGGAAGTCTCATCTACTTTTACTAAAACAGTTGTAAGTTTTGTTCAAGGGAATGAAAAATAAAAAAATGATGCGTGGAACGCCACGCGATAGAAATGAAACTTCTTTGGCGACGTTAGAACATTGATTATTTACCCTAGTATTCTAAATTGACCGAGTACATGTCTCATTCACCTAATTTGCATGAAAAATATGAGCCGCAAAATGTGTCTTTCTGATACCAAATCAAAATTAGAAATATGTCCTGGAATTTCTGGGTATACAATACCAATATATTTTGATAAATTTGGTATACTTTTCCTATTTAAAATTTATCGGCAATTTTAGCATGATTTAATGTGTCTTCTAAATTAGTTCCTGGTAAAATACTTTGTAAATATTTTTCTGCTCAGCAACAGACGTTCTCAAATCATCTCTAAACCATAATCTATCATAAATTGAGCGCCCGTATCAATTCAACGATTATCAACGAATCACTTTTGAAAATTTTCGTGAGCATTTTTATGGGAATCATAGTCTTAGTAACGTAAGATAGAATTTATTATTGATTTACATCAGTGCTTCTCAAACTTTCAATACTGGCGCCCCCCTTTTCAATCACAATTTTTATCGTGCCCCTTTATACATTAATAATGCACTAAATGCAACAATAATGCACTTTGACGCTAAAGCTATAATTGGCGATCTTAATTATAAAACATGCAAATTAACCCTCTAACTGGACACCTTCCTCCTGAAAAGTTATTCCGAAAGCGTTTAACTCTTATTTTGCGATTCCCTTCAAAAATGCAACAGACTTTTTACCTTTCCCCCTTTTAGAACTTGGGAGGTCGAACGGGGAAAAATTTACGACCCAGTTCGGTCGCTTTGAAAAGTAAGAACCAAGAGATCAATCGTTTACAGCTAGCTGTTAAGTTGCCTTGGGCAATCTTCTTTGAAAGCGTAGATATCCTCTCTTGATCAATCCTCTTTGAAAAAGATACGGTGTTTCTTTCTCCTATATGTTCAGTCACAGTAAAATTAAAAACGAAATGAAAGGTAAAAAAAAGAGGAAAAATTGAAATAAATAGTATGTTAGAAGTTGAAAAATAATTATATTTTCTTCAAAGAAATTTTATTTTTCTGTCATTTTTTAAAAATTAAAAAATATATATATATATTTTTGGTATTGCGATTTGAACCAGAAAAAGCATCCTGTATTCATTTTTGAATATGAGAGTAAGAAAACGCGCTCACTTTCCTGTTTTTTAAAAAGTAATGAGGTAAAAAGAGCAAAAGGCCCTATCTCATTCTTAAACAATAACACAATAAATATTACATACAATGATTATATTTATGAAATAAAAACGGATCTTTTTCTCTATTCAGTTATACTTTTAATTTAAAATAGCATAAAAAAGGATTTCAATACTTTTAATTTATTTTAATTAAAATCATATAAAAGATATTTTTATGTTCACTAAATATTTTTCGGAAAAAATTTAAATTTTCCTTCCTAGCGTTCTCTTTTTCGAACTTCTTGTATTAAATAAAAATTATTTTTCTACATCGGCATTTGTGATGGACATAACACACATTCAGTCAATAATTTTTAAATTTAATGGGGAATATACTTCTTCAAATGCGCATGACAGTACTTCTATCCATTTTCTACTCAAGTTAAATTTCTTATCTTTCTGTTTCTTTTATTACAAGGAAAAATGTCACACATCGATAACTACATTTTCACACAATTCAGTCATTACAAATTCTATTGTGAGAAAAGTTCTCCCTAATTAATCTTGTCTTTCAAAACAGTACACTTAAACCAATTTTGTTCAGTGAAGTTAACCGACAGTTCCACAATGTATTCATACCAAATTTTAAACACAAATTTAACACTTGGAAATGTATCCTGTATTAAATTTTTCAGTATACACAAATATTTCCTGCTGTAGGAAGATATAGTATGAGATGTGGTGCGCGGTTGTGAAAGAATGTTTTCGTACGTGTAGACTATTTTTGAAAATTTAAATATCACTGAAGCTGATCATATAACTGCAAATGAGCCTTATTGTAATGTGTGCTGGTATCAAAGTAAAAACACTTTACAATATTAAACAGCCTATGGGTTTATACTCAATATCAAACTATTCGCAAAATGGCTTACAACTTCTATTCAAATTGTAAAGAAACTGAAATATAAATATATCTTACTGCAGTCAAAAATATTCAAAATATGTAAGTATCCTGTTGCTCCACTTATTTCTGTACATTTTAAAACTGTAGCTAAATGCAATTTTTTATATTTATAAACGAGGCATAACAGCTCACACAGTCGTAAAATGTCCTTTCATTTTTAAACATACTACTATAAAACGTATATGGATTGTAAGATCAGTTGTAAAAATCCTAAAAGCTTTTAGAGGAGCTAAAAACATGTAATTTTGACTGATCAAATTTTTAATATAATACACAAATATACATAAAGATTATAAACACATTTGAAAAATCAAACTTCCTTCTGAAATAAACGTAATTGAAAGAAAAGTGTTTAATTGCAAATGAGTGGAAATACATGTTTTTCTAAGGGGTATCCCCAAAGTGAGGTAATCCTCAAACTTAAGACTCAAACTCAGAAGCACAACAATCCATGAGGGCCAGGAACTACTGTGCCCATCATAATACACGTGACCATTGGACGCTGAAGTGCATGAACAGATGTCCCGATTTGGTGGTCTGTCTGAAGAGAGACCTTCAGTGTTTAAGACTCGAAGCAAGCTTGGTACTTATTTATCGACCCAATGTAGCGGGGATGAAAGGCAGAGTCGACCTTGCGCAGCCCGTTAATAGAACCCCAGACCTGTGGTGTGGAAATACTATACACTTTCACTTAATCCTATTCGGTGAAAAATAAAATTTATAATGTTAGAATCTTATAAATATCCCTAATGAATGAAAGAGTCCAAACTTTTTTTTTCATGTAAACTGTTTAGACGGAAATGGTTAATTATGAACATTTCACAAGTTGCATAAATTAAAATTAACCGTTATAGTTAACATAAATTTTTAAGGGTACAAAAGGTGTATTTCGGCTGCACGAATTAATTTTAAAAGGAATACGATTACGAAAATTAGTACAAATCTATCTAAAGTAGAGTTGGTTACCTTAGATATTGTCAAACACAACAATGTATTGGAAGCCAATTCCCCAATTCGTTGTTAAAAAAATGTATGGAAAATTACAAGATTTTTTTTTGCATTTGTAATTTATATATATATAATTTTTCCTGGGAGCTTTAAAAGCTAGAGCGGCATCCATCAAAACCGCGGTTCTCTCTCTGTTTTTCCAGATCGCCCCTGACTAAGCCGGCTCTGCCATAGTAAGTGAAAATGCCGGATTTTGTTTGTCAAGATCATTTTATAGCAGACTGCATATTTCATGTATTTTAGATGGTCGTTTTATATTTTATACATCAATATCTTAATGTCTGAATTTAAAATTACATAAAATTCTTGACATTCGCATCAATGACCATGATAATTTTTATTAGTATATGAATGTGTCATCAAAATATTACATGACTATTATTAACATATTATTTTTACCATTTAATTAATATTAAGTATAACAACGCACACAAATTTTCTAAACTTTAAAATAAATATTTCGAAAACTACTTCAGATATACTCAAAATTTTTTATTCCTACGCTTTAGCTTCTCAGTTTTGCTTCTCTATGTAAGAATTTATTGTAATTGTATATTCATCAATTTTTTTAGTATATTTTTTGCTCTTAGCATGCGATTTTCAACTGAATTGTATGAAATCTTCGAAATATATTAAATGAATGATTGAATATTAACGTCGCACTGTTCAGCTACACGAGGGCTTTTGGCGACGGACCACGTAATTTTGAACCATGGTCAAGTGACGTGGACGATACCTGAGCTGGCACCCCTCTCTAATAACTACCCCACCACACCAAAGGGGAGGACGTTTCAGCTCTCGACAGATTTAACGTGCATCGCTGCTCTACACGGCGGGTCTTTAGTGGTACTGGGCTCGAACTTGTGACAAAGCAAGCCACGTTCCGATACCTATACCACTCGGCTACCGCGGCCGAAATATATTAAAAGATATCAAAGAAGCTATATAATAAAATTTGAAATTTTATTATACTCAAACAATTGCTAAAACTTATGGTAAATAATTTTTAACTGCGCGATGCATTTTTTTTTTCGAAATTTCAAATGGAATTTCTAACATAAAATTTCTAGCTTAATAAGGTCGAGATTTCAAAACATATCCAGATTTTAATTACTTATTCAGTTAGCATTTAAAAAATATAAATGTTGAGGTATTTTGTATAAATAGATATTTTTGAACAATATATAATTCGAATGTTTTTCAATAGCTCGAATTTAAAATTGATTTTTATGTTTATTTATATGCATATAAATGTCTACTGTAAATGTTTCCGTATATTTTTGATTACCATTTATTCAAACATTCCAGTTATAAAAAATGTGTGAAAATCTTCATTCATGTTGTCTTTGATGTAAACTGAAGTTCAAGCACTTAAAATTCAAATATAATTCGGTGTATTTTAACAATATATAACCATACACACACACACACACACACACTGTACTTAAACTTCCCTGAACACTTAGTCTTTGAAATCTAAAAAAAAAAAAAAAAAAAAACTAATAAATCTTAATTAGTTTTTTTTTTCGTTATTATTTTTATCAAAGTGTAAGAAAATGTTTCAAATGATTTGATGAAGTTTAAATTTATTCATTTTTAGTGGTTGGAAAATTGAAAAGGTTCCAAATTTTAAAGAGTTTGATGTTTTATTAATTTTTTCGTTATCTTATAATAAAATAATCATGTTTCAAAACTGAAAGCTTTGAATAAGAAAAATGAAGCGAAAGAATATACTTAAAAAAGATATAATTTGTCTAACTATATAAAATAGCAGATTGCCCTGACACGCCCCCAACTTTTTACAGTTTGAAATTAATATGAAACCAAAATGGAATTGTAACATATTTTACTTATGCGATGGGACTTTTGAAAGCTTTTAAAATACAAGCTAGCAAACACTTCTTGGGTTGTAAAGAAATTTCTCCCCGATTTTTACGATTGGGGGGGTCAAAACACGGGTTTCCCTGCGAGCCATAAAACTCCTGCTGTGTTGCTTCCTCCGTCCCTCATTATCTTTCAAGATGTTAAACCTTAAAAGGGGGAAAGGATTTCAGAAAAGTGCGGCTATAATCCGCTTTTGAAAACGTTACTTGAAGGCAGAAATATCCGTGCAGTCCATTTTCGAAGCCTCTCTAGTAGTAGGAAAAATCCGTTCTGTCCAATTGGAGGGTTAATAACAAGTATTAAATTTTTAATACTACTTTTAACCCCAAAAAATTAAGTAATAAGATAATTATTATGTTATTTTTCCTTTCTCTAATTTTTAAATTGAACATATTGCAAAATGCAGTGACTGCTTAGAAGACAAAATATGGATATCTGCTAAATATATAAAAATAACTCAGAGGGTCAATTTCTAATCATAATAATTATCTTATCCTTATAAAAACTTTGCTTTGCAAGACAAGCCAATGGAAGTCGTTAATACTTATTAAACTTAATTTTAATTTAGTATTAATTAATTAGTTATAAAATACTCTGTGCAGCACTGATACATTAAAATTATAACGGCCGAAGTACCCGCTCTTTGTAGGAGTTCATTTATAAGAAAATACAACATTCTTGATATAATACACTGCTGGACAATTGCTAAGGACGGATCACAAATTTCTATGTAGCATAACATTAAGCGAGACATGAGGCCTAGTAGGATAAAATATAGTTGCCACACTGTTCAGACATTAGAATAAAGAGTATTTATTGTTCTGGAAAGTACAACAGCTGTGAAACATCTGAAAGAAGAAAAAAGTTCATTTGATCTGCGTACGGAGAAATGGAATAATGCATCTAAAAATCAGCAGGCACCTTAAAGAAAGGTATCAGTACGGGATATGTCCACCGTGGAATGTGATGCAACATTCCACACGTCGTACCATATTTTGCACAACATTATCCAGCAGCTGTTGAGGCAATTTATCCCATTCCTCTGTGAGTGCACGGATGAGGGTGTTCTTGTTTGTCGGAGGATAGTTTCGACAGCAACTTGCCTCCCCAAAGCATCCCACACATTTTCAATGGGGTTTAGATCTGGAGAACGCGCTGGCCATACGAGACGTTGAATACCCTCGCTGTCTAGACAATCCTGAACAGCGATTGTTCGTTGACATGTTCCGTTGTCTTCCATAAAAACCAATTTATCACCGACAACACCACGGAAAAGACGAACATGAGGAAGTAGAACTTCATCAATTTATCGTTGGCCCGTCATAGTCCCATTCGCAACCACATGTAGGCGCGTTCGGCCATTGATCATGATGCCGGCCCACACCAAGATACTGCATGCCGGATATCGGTCCTTTTCCTGAATATTTTTTGGACGATAAGCAGTACCACTCTCGCGCCAGATCAGTTGGCGTCTACAATCCGATGACAGACTGAACCTACTCTCATTTGAGAATAGTACTCATGCCCAGTCCTGTTCAGTCAATTGTGATGCTCACACGACACCATTGCAAACGGGCAGTACGGTGCTGTCTGGTCAATGGGACACACACAACAGGTCTGCGTGCGTATAGTCCTCCTCCCCTCAAACCTCTGGCAACAGTTTTCGGGAGATCTGCTTTCCTAAAGCAGCAAGAAACTGATTTGCCACCTGCTGAGCTGTGGTGCGCCTGTTCCTTTTGCTGATAGGACGATATATCTGTCTTCTGCAGGTGTCGTACTTCTAACACGACCCCCTCGTGCCGTCTACTACACATTCCAATACTTTTAAATGACTTCCACAGCCGTGAAACAACGCTGTGAGCGATGTCGAACTCCCTGGCAATATCTGTTATTTTTCGCCCATCTTCGATCTTTCCAATAATTCGGCCACGCATAAAATCATCTATGTGATGTCGGGAAGACATGCCAAAAATTTTAATTTCATCCATTAAATCTTTCCTGTAAAACTTTGACTTGAAACAACAACTGTCCACACGCGTCAAAACCTTTAAAGCTCTTATGAACGCTATCACGTGATGAACAGACGTGGAAAAAAAATTTGCTTACTCATACTTCTTACTAATATCCCGCACTTATTCTAATTTTCCACATTTTGCTTCCTTTCATTTTGTGGCTGCTATGGGTGATAGTGTTATCCGTCCATAGCAATTGTCCAGCAGTGTAGCTGTATTGTAAGGAGAGCAAACCAAGTGCGCAACCGTGTTTACAAAAAT